>JAGKQL010000062.1:24516270-24533052 GCA_018398635.1 Cyprinodon brontotheroides
CTAATGTAATAGACAGAGGCTCGATAGCAATGGCAAAGAGCAAAGGTGATAAAGGACAACCCTGGCGACACCCACGTCCAAGGGCAAAATAATCAGAATAAGCATCATTAGTATGGACACTGGCCTTAGGGGATGAATAAAGGAGGCGGATCCAAGAAAAATTTGTCACCAAAACCGAATTTCTTTAAAACCGCAAACAAGTACTCCTGCTCTACCCTATCGAATGCCTTTTCGGCATCTAAAGAAATCACAAGTTCAGGAAGTTCAGCCGAATGTTTAGAGTAAATTATATTGAAAAGTGTACGGGTATTAAAAAACCGTTGACGTCCCTTTATAAAACCCTTTTGCTCCTTGGATATAATATCAGGAAGCACATTCTCTAAACGGGATGCAACCACTTTTATATTTTTTTATCTGATGATTGACTGGTGAGTATCTTTCACTCCTGTTAAGCCAATAATACGACTCTATTCAAAATAGCCATGTTTACTGTTGTTTGAAACCTTATTTCATTGGCTACAAAGTCAAACAGGACACGTGGTCTTAACCAATAACAGCAGGACTCTATAAGGCAAAATATCGCACTACCCGGTACATAATTGGCTGACAGGTAAGGAGTGCTCATGATACTTTGAGGGCTGTCCCTCACTCAAATCGAGTCATACAAAAATGGGGACACATTTGTTTTGTAGGCAGGAAGGTGATGAAAAGAAAAATATAAAAAAATTTAGTCCAACATTTTAGGAAGTAAGTCTTATGAGTAAGATGCTAAGCAGTAGTTATGACCAGCAAACTTTTCTGCTGTCAAAAAACAGATGTTGTGTGGTCATTTGTATTATGAAAATGATGGATAACTTTTAATCTGTGTACCCTTATGGACAAATGGAGTGTAGATATTCAATTAAAGATCTGATTTATAAAGCGGTTTCTAGACACCTTCAAAGGTATGTTGTCGCATAGGCTTTTTCCTATATATGTTTAACCATGCTGCTGTGTTAGTTGTGCGTTGGTGGCCATAAAATGATATTGGTGATTGAATTGTGGTGACCTAAGCTTTCTAACGATGTCTTACACGTTGGTAACTGTTTAACCGTTTCTATTTTCATGCATTCCGAGTTGTTAGGTCAAAATATATCAAACAGGTTGCCTGCAAACTGGTAGAAGTTAAGAGTTTTAATAACTCTGTGTCTTTGCCCTTTTGAAAATCCAAAGATGTAAATGTTAAAACAGGATTCTGCTATGGGTAAATCACCTCTTATTATTGTTGCAGAACTTTTAGCAAGTTTTATGAAAAATAATTCAAGTACTGAACCACCAAAGGTAATGGGAACCTCCTGTTAATTACTAAACTAGCTGATGATACAACCTTATTTCTAAAAGATGTAACTCTAATTCCAAATGCGTTGAGAGAAAATAGAAGATTTTATAGAGCATCCAGTCTGCATCTGAATATGAAGAGATGTGAGATAAAGGCTATTCACGATAGCCCACTAAATATTGTCACTAAGACCCAATTTGAAAAAAAATATGAAATATGTAGGGATCATGATATAAAGAAGGATAAACAATTAAGAGAATTTACTTGAGTATAGAGACTTTAAAATGTACTTTTAGCTGACAGCGACCCATTTGGAGTAATAACTACATCAAAATTGTTAAAAAAATATATATAAAAATTTTATTCAGTTCAATTCAGTTTATTTCTATAGCGCCTATTCAGAACATGTCATCTCAAGGCACTTTACAGTTCAACCAGATCACACAGTCAAATTGATTGAAAGCTTTCTATCTCAGGAAAACCAGTTGATTGTATCGACTCATTGACTCTTCAGCAATCCCTCACACCAAGCATGCTTGAATCACTCTTTCATTTATTGTTCTAACACACAGCTAGTAGGGTGTGTGTTCATAAACAATATAAAACAGCCTACAGTAAATAATATCTGATTAAATAAGATATTTACCATTCCTGCCGGGGAGGACAATAACCTGGCTGGGAATTTAATATAACAGAAAAGAACACAAAAGAATATGGCGTCCAACCTGGATTGGCATTTAATTTAAAGTCACAATAGTATCATCAGCCATCAGCATAACAGTGAAATTAATCCCATGCTGTCACATGAATAACTCTACCGATTGGGAGCATGTATAAAATAAAAAAAAGAATTGGTCCTAGCACTGATCCTGTGGTACTCCACAGGTAACCTTTGGCGTGTTGAAGATCTATCATTATGAACAAACTGAATTAGATCAGATGAATAAGATTTAAACAACCAGTCTAGTGCTGTTCATTTAATTCAACAAAATATTCAAGTCTTTCTAAAATATATTGGTGGTCAACTGTATCGAATGCAGCACTAGAGATCCAACAGGCCGAGCACAGATACAAGTCCAGTATCTGAGGCCATAAGAATATCATTAGTGGCTTTTACAGAGCTGTTTCAGTGCTGATGAGCTCTTAAGCCCAGACTGAAACTCTTCAAAAGTTCATTATGGTGGAAGTGATCGTACACACTTGTTTGGCAACTACTTTCTCAAGAATTTTGTGATAAGAAAAGGAAGATTGGATATAGGTCTATAATTAACCAAGTCATCTGGGTACAAGAGACGGCTTCTTAAGCAAAGGTTTAACTCACAGCAACCTTAAAAGCTTTAGGTACATAGCCCTATAACAGAGATAGATTAATCACATCTAAAATGGAGGAGGAGATTAAAAGGGAATACCTCCTTAAATAACCTGGTTGGAACTGCCTACTAACATACAAGTTGAAGGCTTAGATGAAGACAATAATTTTTGCTAACTCTGAAAGTTCAACTGGATCAAAGCAGTAGTCTAAACCTCGTTCAGATTCCATGACTACCTCACATACAATAGCCGATAGAGAAGTACTTATGATCTTATTTTTAATAATATCAATCTTATTTATAAAAAAGAATCCCATAAAATCATTGCTGCTAAGAGCAGGTGGAATGGACAGTTCAACAGAGCTATGGCTCTGGGTGAGTTTGGCAACTGTATCAAAAAGATATCTAGGACTTTTCTTATTCTCCTCTATTAATGAGGAGAAATATGCTACTTTTTGCTTTTGCACAAAGATCCCTCTTATAGAGTAAGTAGTAAACTAGTTTTCCACACTCAGGTAGGATTCCTCCTGTAGTGTGGCCTGTAGAGAGAGCCGCATTTTCTCTCCTGTTTCCTAACATTTTTTACTTCAGAGTGTGCAGCTTTGCATTGAAACCAAGGGGCCAGCTTTCAATTTTTAACATTGATTTTCATTGATAGCTGATTAACAGGCTTCTGCTCTTGAACTGCATTTATCACAATCAGCCTGAAGACAGCACCCCTTGAGGATAGATTTTAGGCAGGCCAGCTTTATCTCAGGGTCTCTTAACCCTGGTCTTCAGGGCCCACTGTACATGGCTGAATCTATTGGTGCCTTGAATACAGGTGGTGGGGCGTAGGGGGTGGGGGTAGATAACCGAACAGCCTCTTCCCTCCAACAGAAAAAGAAAGCAGGCATTGCTATGGCAACACAGTGACGCCCCGTGTGTGGCTGTAGCTCTGTGGTGCAGGTTGACCAAAAATATAACATTTGCCCCTTTCTTTAAACAAATGTATATGTTCAGAAGAAAACTATTTTAAAGAGTCTTCCCTTTTGGAATCATGTACGTTTTTTTTTTCAGATCCCTAACTTTTGATTTTTCCTCAGTGTGATGAAGATGCAGCAAATTTTTGGAACTTACATTTAAATGCACGGATTTGCTTACAACTGACCCGCACCGTGCCCCATACATAAACACTTAAGGCCAGCAACTTTCAACAGCTGTGTATTAATTAACAGTAATTTCTTAAACATAGAACAGTATCAATTTTCAATGTATCCTTGAACATCAGTTGTGCTCTATGTTTTTCATGGGACTTCAACATACAGTGCACCTCGCTACGGTGTCATCATTGCTTACCATGGCCGGTTCTAGAGAGGGGCCAACGGGGGCCAGAAATTCTAATGATGATCTGTGCTGGAACAGACATGGTTACTGTAGGTCCTTTGGATCTATTTCATTATTTTTCTTTACAAATTCTGATTTACAAATTTTTCAAAAACAATAAGGCGATCGATTCAGTGGTACTGAGATAGGATCCCAGTTTTAATCTGCTAATGTTTTTTCTTTTCACAACAAATAAAAAAAATACTCTAATTTTTACAGATGAATTTAACAGTTTTTCTTGAGTTCTAATTCAAATTTTATAGAAAACTGTTGTTTTAACTTAAATTAAGCCAAATTAATATGTAAAATTTCTAAATTATAAATGTATATATTGACCTCATAGGAAACAGAATTTCTATTGAACCTAATTGAAAATAAATTTCCCTTCATGCAGCCCTCTCTTAATATATTTGAATCTCTCTTGCCCTGTTTTTATTTCATGCTTTTCTGGGCCTCCATGAAAACACACTGGCCCCCTCCTGGCCCCCTGGTACATTTGGTCTAGATCCGCCACTGTTCCTCACCTTCACTAGACATAGAATTAGTCCTATATTTTCATTTTTACTTGAGGATTGAACCTCTGCCGCTTTCCCAGGATGCACAGCTTTGAGTGGTATCTAGGTGACTGCCAGAGAGTAACCTTTAGAAACCTATCGGACTGATCCAATCAGCTCTCTGATCAACCAGTCGCCTGGAACGCTGGTTGCTCAGAGTATTGCTTTGGACAGATACGCTGCACAGGTTTCACCAGCAACCTCCTCCACACACCATAATCTCTCTCTTGTTGTGTCTGTGCAATCACAGTAGTTCTAATCCGCACAAGATGCACAAATTATTGCCTGATCGCTCTCACTCCAATTAAAAAACACCACCTCGCAGAGTGTAAAATCTGGGATAAAAATGAAAGGTTTTTATCTGTTACTGTGTAAATGAGTTTGGCTGTAATTTAAGGATAGATTCTAATATATCTGCAGGTTGGGGACTATAAATCTGATATGATTTTAAAAAATGTATCGCTGTTTTACACAATATGCTTAAGAAAGACATTTTTTTGTTGAATATTAGAGATTTAGCAGATATATTTTTTATAAATACATAGTTTACATTTAGTTATATATTTCTACCCCTTTTATAGAATAGAAAATCCCTTTATTGTCCCAAATTGGGCAAATTTACAGCAGCAGAAAGATTATTGAAAATGGTCACACAAATGAGGACCTTAGGAAAAAATGTATAAGAATAACATAATAGGGAAGAGTTAAAATATAAACAATAAAATACTGTAAAGTGTTTTAACAATATAAAACTGGAGAATAAATAACCAATATGCAGCTATGGACATTTTACAGTAATGTTGAAAATAGCAGCAACATCAGAGATGTGCAGAATGAGAGCAGCAGGTTTTTAACTGACTAAGGTTTCTATATATCATTACATTTGATTTGATTTATTCCTGCTCCCGGTGGTTGGAACATTTATTCCACTCAATAAAAAACAGTTTTATAAACTTCGGTATTCATTCTTTTCCTGCTTTGTGTGTCAACTCTCACGGTTGCTAAGCAACAGAGCAAACGGCGGTAAAACCTGCCAAAGGGCAGTCCTTTTCTAATTCACAGCCAAAACTCTTCTGGTCTCCTTATTTTCAAGGACTGCAAAGGATTGCGTCCCAGGTAGACCGCGTCCTTAGAGGATGCAGCCCAGGAATTCGAACAGATCCTATATCAGGGAGACTCCCGGAACTTCCGGGAGACTTGGGATGTCTGGATCTGCCCCTTTCACAAACAATAGTAGATAAAACAAGTTTGTGTAGCTTAAATAACTTTAGATTAAAATTTTAACTTTGTCACAAATCATTGAATTATTCCATAATTTCAAACTTACCCAGTAAATGTACTTCCTTAGTGTTCGGTACCTCTTATCACTTCTGCACCTGCAGAAATCCAAACAAACTTCTCCTCAGCAGAGGACTGTGTGTGTCAGTGGACTGCAGCAATGTAAACAAGGGAGACACTGCAGCACAGCCTTCTCTGTTGCTTCCACCAGATATGATGTGTGTGGAAGAAGAAAAATGGGCTTTCTATCTGATTTCAAGAATGATGTTTCCAAGGCGAAGCAAAATCAAAGAACCAGAAACAAAAGTTTCATGAGGTGAAGAAACAGCGAACCAGGGGTGCAAGAAGCTGAACCATCAACAAACAACAAAGCTGGTTTTTCCCAAACGCTCATCAGACAGTCAGGCTGAGGTTTTCAAACTTCATCCAGCAGTCTAGCAGTCGTTTCTTTCCTCTGCTGCTAAAAATTACCTTAATACAGTAGATCATTTTCCTTTACAAGGCCATTTTATTCCCCTATTTTATTTATTTTACTGGTTTAGTCGCTAATTTAGTATTTTATTTAGATTGTTTATTTATTCTGATTCAGAATCAGAACCAGAAATACTGTTCCAGATAGAAAAATAAACAGCATTTATTTGGATCTTTATGAGCTTAGCTGTGCTATGTTTCTCTTGTTTTATATTTTTCTCCAATCTTTTTCTTCATCAGAACAATTAATATATGTTACTGTTGAAGAAACAACAATTCATCTTAATGCAGGAATTAAATCCTGTTATCTATATTCTCTATCACTTTAATCATTATTATTAATTGTATCATTGTTATTTTTATTATTGTTATTATTATTATTTCCAATTGAGTCATTGGAACACTGTATAATTATTAACAAATAATTATGTTAAATAAATTTTAGCATATTTATTCCAGATCAGCTTAAGATAGATTTACTCCTCAATGATAGTCAGTAATTTAAAAGCTGGGGGGAAAAAATATATTTTCTATCCATAATAAAGCCTTTTGTTTGGGTCGCTCTATAAGCCTGGAACTCAACAATACTCCAGACATTTTGAATTGAAAAAGCTTTCTTAATGTCCAACCTGACCATAAACCCTGCAGTATAATCTGATGTGTGCAGAGCTGTTGAATTTGAAGTTCATATATTATATGTAATTTTGTTCGGACTTAATATTTCTAAATATTCTTCAGGCTAACAGCTCCTCAGAACTAAAGTCTCAAGTAAGTTCCTCAAACATAGGGAAGGAGGATCAAGCAAGTCAAGTGAAAGCATAGCTTAAAAGGAATAGTACAAAAGCATGATTAGCCTTCATTTTCTTCAGCCCCATGCTGAATACTCTGGAGTACTTTTGATATCTCAAATGCATCTGGAGATCTGGGAGGCTTCTTGCTGTCTGCTGACATTCAAATAATGGAGGTCTATGGTAGCCCGAGGCAGAAAGGTCCATAAAAGTCCACAAAAACGTGTCCAATATTCCTCCATACTGCTCGTCCAATGTATTCCAAGTGTCCTGAGTGGGTAGCATCCAGAATTTACTCAAAACTAAGTCATTTAGAATGGTTTTAGAGCATAAACAGTAGTGTATAGGATTTCCACCAAACCAGATGAAAGCCGTGCGCAATTCAGCGCAAAGCGTCTGCATCTGCCAATAATGCAAGCGTAGAAGAAGAAATGTGCTGTTTACCTGTGCAAAAGAAAAGAAGCAACTAAAGAAAAATGTCTGAGGACTTCAGTGTTGAGGAGAGCATGAGTTCTTTCCGAGCTGAATGCGCGCATTTCATCTGGTTTGGCTCCGCCGCTTCCGTGAAGGCCATGAATGTGATACGGGCGCGCGCTTTCAGGAAATCCTATACACTACTGTTTATGCTCTAAAAACATTCTAAACATTCTCGGGCACCAGACCTCCATTATTTGAATGTCAGCAGACTGTAGCAAGAAGCCTCCCAAATCTCCAGATACATTTGAGATATCAAAAAAGTACTCCCAGAGTGTTGTTCAGCATGGGGTGAGTAGAAAATGAAGGCTAATCATGTTTTGGGTGTACTATTCCCTTTAAGTCAAGTCATATCTTTCAAATGTCTGATTTTCACTAAACCAATTTTTCAGTCCATATCTTTTTGTAAATGTCAGCTGATAAGGTAAAGAATTAGATCAACATAAATTAATTTTAAATTAAAACACCTTTTTATTTGTAAAAATGGATTTAACAATCAAATTACTGTATGTTGAAGAGAAACAGTAAATGTTAGTTTGTGCTTAATTCAACAAGTGAGTGAGAGACTGGAGCTGAATGTCCACACAAATAGATATACTGAGTTTCTCATTTTATAGTCGGGTATAAATGGCAATAATCTCATAGTGTATATGAAAAAACAACTATGAACATTTGAAAAACCTATTTAAGGACAAGAGTGAATGGGAAAGAGGGGCAGAAAGAGAAGGGTTTAAGGGAGAGAGAGGGAGAGGGAGGGAGAGATAGGGAACAATGTGTGCCTGAGAGACTATCTGAATACCTTGTTGGGAGCCATTACGAATGCCCATTACACTTGCAAGAAGTCAAATTAGTTAAAAGATGATAATACCACCATGACTAAACAAACCTCCAAACACCATCCACCACTCTATGCGTTACAATCGGACTTCCTTTTGCTCTTCTTATACTTGCATATTTAAAATATCTCACAACTGTAAACATTTGATTGGTTCTCATCATCACTGGAAGCTGTGCTTATCTTTTTATTATTAAAAAAATACAGTTTATTGATGTGTGTTTATATTCTTTTTTTATTTTCCTAATATTTTATATTTGGGTAATGCTTATTATGGCGTTAAAAAATTAATTGCTTGTGTAAAATCATACTTAGTATTAAAAAATTTCCTGATTCTGATTACTCATTGCATACATAGAGACAGTGACGGTAATTAGTTCTGGTGCTTTAAAGGAATAGTACACCCAAAACATGATTAGCCTTCATTTTCTACCTACTCACCCCATGCTGAACAAATCACTCTGGAGTACTTTTTACGATATCTCAAAATGCATCTGGAGATCTGGGAGGCTTCTTGCTTGCGGCCTGCTGACATTCAAATAATATTAGTCTCTGGTGCCCGAGTGAGACAGAAAGGTCCATAAAGTCCACAAAACGTGTCAATATTCCTCCATACTGCTCGTCGTCATAATGTGTTCCAAGTGTCCTGAGTGGGTAGCATCCAGAATTCTACCTAAACGAAGTCATTTTAGAATGTTTTAGAGCATAAACAGTAGTGTATAGGATTTCCTAAAGCAGCGTTCAGTCGAGTCTATGAAAACGAGCTTGCAGACCAAACCAGACCAAGAAAAGTGCGCATTCAGCTCGGCAAAAGAACTCATGCTCTTCCTCAACACTGAAGTCCTCAGACATTTTTTCTTTCCGTTGTTTCTTTCTTTGCACAGGTAAACAGCACATTTCTTCTTCTACGCTTTTGCATTATCGGCAGAGCAGCTTCCGTAGCGTCGTGAACGCGCAGGCAAAAACAGAAATACAATTATACAGCATTCAGTGTTGTAAGAAAGCCGTCATGTTTCTGAATAAATACATCATTGTATGAGTTAAGTTGTGTTCCGTTTATGTCTCTTAACCCTGTAAGAATGAAATGTCCCATGCTCCTGAATGCACCATAGCTATCTGATGGTCCGTGAATGCATCACACTGGTCTGTGAAGGCTGTGCTGTGTAGATGCGCGTTTGTTTTTCCGCTTCAGACAAAGCTTTGCAGTTTCCAACCACATGTCGGCTTCACTGTTTATTGTTGTGTGCGAATAACAACAGACTAGAACAAATAAATCAGCCGTATCTCGGACAAAATCTTTGGATTTAATGTTGTTCACACCCGTACTTTTGTATCTGCCAAATAATCACTATTTTTCCCCACCAGAGAAATATTTAAACATTTTTCTATCATTAATAAACAACAGTGGCTTCATTGGTCATATCTTAACTCGTTTTCCCCGTTGATAGTCGCAGTTGTACAGAGCGAGGCGCGCTGCCGCGACTGGGGATGCATATCTCAGCAGGGATGCACTTTTCGGCATAACATCGGACCGCGGTCCGCTAATCCGTGACTTCTGCATTAAACTGAAACCAAGAGTAACGAGTAACGATTGTTTTAAAAAAAATGAATAGAAAAGTACAGATACTTGAGTGAAAATGTAATGAGTAGAAGTCAGAAGTAGGAAGAAAAATAAGTAATGGAGTAAAGTATAGATACCTAAAAAGTGTATTTCTATACAGTAACGAAGTATTTGTACTTCGTTACTTGACAACTCTGCTTATAATCAGGAATGAATATTATTAGATCTAATTCTTGATCCCTGAGCGAAAAACTCACCATCCACTCCAGAACCCACTGCAATGAAGGAAAACAGCAGAACAAGCAGAGTTGCCATTCCTCCTCATCCAGTTCCAGCAGTTTGACTTAAATACAGTTTTGTTCAAGATGAAAAGAGAGTTTACTTAAAAAATAAACTCTGTTAGATCAAATAAAGTCAACAATAAGTTAGGAGAGCTGAGAGCATAATGTGCTCTAACGTAAACGTTATTACTTTTGACAAGTTGGAGCTTATAGAAAGTGAAAGCGTTAATTCAGATTAGAGGCCAGGCCAATAAATATCAAGGCTCTGTTCGAATTCATGGGCTGCATCCTCCAAGGACGCTGTCTACCAAGACTGGATCCTTCGAAGTCCGTGAAAATAAGAGTGTTTTGGCTGTGAATTCAAACAGGTCTACCCATCAGCGGGGTTTTACCGCCGTATGCTCTGTTGCTTAGCAACCGTGAAAGTTGACACGCAAAGCATTAAAAGAATAAAACCGAAGTTTTCAAAACTGTTTGTTAATTTATTTATTTATTATTATAAAGTGAAAAAAGACTACAATAACAAGAATCCAGAGTGGAATAAAGGTTCCAACCACCGGGAGCAGGAACAAATCAAATCAAATGTAATGATAGAAACCTTAGTCAGTTAAATAACCTGCTGCTGTCATTCTGCACATCTCTGATGTTGCTGCTATTTTTCACTTATCCATTACTGTAAAAATGTCCATAGCTGCAAATTGGTTATTTATTCTCTAGTTTTATATTGTTTATATTTTAACTCTTCCCTATTATGTTATTCTTATACATTTTCTAAGGTCCACATTTGTGTGACCATTTTCAATAATCTTTCTGCTGCTGTAAATCTGCCCATTGTGGGACAATAAAGGGATATTCTATTCTATAAAAGGGGTAGAAATATATAAGTAAATCTAAACAATATATTTATAAAAAATATATCTGCAAAATCTCTAATATTCAACAACAAAACATTCTTAGTTAAGCATATTGTGCAAAACAGCAATAAAAAATTAAACTCTTATCAGATTTATAGTCCCCACACTGCAGATCTATTAGAATCTGTCCTTAAATTACAGCCAAACTCATTTACACAGTAACAGATAAAACCTTTAGATAAATCAAACATTACCGCCACATATCTGACTCTATAACCATTAAAACAACTATTTTCATTCATTTCAGACGGAACTATTCACAGACTGGATTATATTAAACTGAACTTCCAATTTTCACCACTGTTCGGCGCCAAGTAACCTTTCCTCTGATCACGGAGCAGCTGGCTTGCTTGGTCTCACAATAAATCCTGGTAAAACCAAGGATAGCGAGGATAGATCGGACCCATCCTTCAGATCGGGCAAAAAGAAGGATGCATAAATAAACAGTTTGATTTTATTTGTTCCTGCTCCCGGTGGTTGGGACCTCTATTCCACTCTGGATTCTTATTAATGTAGTCTTTGTTCACTTTATAATAAAAAATAAATAAATAAACAAACAGTTTTGAAAACTTCGGTTTTCTTTCATTTCCTGCTTTGTGTGTCAACTTTCACGGTTGCTAAGCAACAGAGCCTGTGGCAGTAAAACCCGCTTTTAAAGGAGCGCCGGCGCACCCCCCCAACCCAGAGCTCTCAGTGTCTAAGTAAAAGAGGGGATGGGGGAAACCATACTTGGTGAGGCCCATGAAATAAATACATTTTGTTTTTGTTGTTTTTTTTGCTTTGCAGAATAGGCTACTTTATTTGTGCAAAGATCCAAGCAGCCTCTTTGAAACATACAAAAGAATAATAAATTGAAAACCGTGGAAACCACAGACAGAATTGGAGTTAAAAGCAAGAAACTTTGTTCAAACTGTTAAAAGCAAAAATAAGAAGGTTGGTATTCAAAGAAAAAAAATACAATTTTCTTAAACCTGTAGTCATCACAACACCAGTGAAAATTTTAACTAGTATTGTTTAGCTTAAAAGCAAAAGAGATCCACCTCTTTCCACTTGTAGCTAACAATCATAAATACATCTTAGAAACATTCAATATAGACTTATAACCAGTTTATGTAGACTTAAGCTCATATGCAAGATATAGCCAAGTCAACTTTTTTCATGTTTAGTAACCAGAATGTCTAATAAAACATATTAAATGCATTTGTAGTCTTAGCTTAAAACAAATGAAATGTGTTCAATAACTCTAGTTGGGCTGTCAGAGTAAAACATCAAATTCCTCAGTGCTATCATTCCTTATATTAACATTATTAGTTCTGTATGACAGACGTCATACAGAGCCGTCATACAGAGAATCATGCAGAAACAGACTAATTTAGCAAACGTGATCCGGTACATAAAATCATCTATAGGGTAAACTGTCCCAAGAGGCCTGGCTTCATTCAGGGGTATTCAGGCACCAGTAAACATCCCATCAGCCCTTACTCCAAAGTGGCGTACTGTCTTTTTCACCACAGCACTACAAAGAGTAGCTCTGTAGAAGGCAGAGGGGCTCCAGAACCGTCCGCCTCAGAGCAGTCATTTTTCACTCAACAAACTTCAAAGCGAAAGCCACCACCGAAGCATCGTTCCCGATGGGTCACACCATCATTAAAAACAATAAGTCCTTCCAAGATGGAGAGATGGTAAAAGAAGCATTCGTAGAAGCAGCTGACTAACTGTTCCGAGACTTTAAATATAAGGCAGAGATATTATCTTCAATTAAAGTTCTGCAGCTGTCAAGACCTACAGTTTCATGGCGCCGTGGAGCCATGGCTGAGGATTTAACCCAGCAAATGTGGAAGGACATCAGAGATTATGAGTGTTTTTCCCTGCAGTTGGACAGATGTGAGTGACACAGCCCAGATGTGCATTTTCATCCGCAAGGTGTTTAGTGAGCTCACTGCAAAAGAGGAGCTATTGACAGCACTTCCCATGAAGAAATAGACGCGAGGAGAGGACATTGAGACGTTTAAAAACTTTATTGAGAAATATCAGCTCCCATTGTACAAATTGGTGTCTATCACTACAGATGGAGCACCTGCAATGGTTGGACGTGTGAATGGAGTTACTGCAAAGCGCTGGCAGGACCCAGACTTCTTGAACTACCATTGCATAATCCACCAGCAAGCGTTATGCGCTAAAAAGCTCACCATGAAAGAGATCATGGATGTGGAAACGAAGATCGCCTGTTCTATTCGAGCCAGATATCTTAACAGACGGTTATTTTGTGCACATCTGGAGAAGGCTAACTGCGACCACTCTGAGTTGTTGCAACAAACTGATGTGAGATGGCTTAGTCATGGGAAATTCCTTCAAAGATTTCAAGAACTCTGTCCGGAGATTAAAGAGTTTTTCCGTGTATCTGGACATGCAGAATACAAGCAAATAAATGATGGTCAGTGGCTGTTGGACTTGGCATTTTTAATTGATCTGACAAACTTGTTAAATGACCTTAACCTTGAGCTGCAAGGAAAAGACAAAGAAGTTATTAATATGATTAGCTTAGTTAACGCTTTCAAACAAAAGATTCAACATTTAGCCTCAAACCTGCAGCGCCATGATTTGGCAAATTTCCACAACCTGGCGTCAGAGCTGGAGACATAAGGGAAGGCCTGTGTGCAACTTGAAAGTGCAAGCTACATGGAGCAGATGAACCATTGTCTGTAAGAGTAAGACAAACGCTTTTAAGACTATTCTTTGCTCGAACCAGTCGCTTCATTCATGTGCTAACCTTTTCTGGAAAATGCTGGAAAATCAGGCTGATTCACTGATTCAAACATTTAAAAGTCGGACCATTCTAACACTTATGAGTGGAGGGAGGTGAGGATTTTTGACTCCTACAAACTGACTCTGGAGCTGAAGTCAAGAGCTCATGGACAGTTCCCCCAAGTACCCCAACATGAGAAAATGTGCTACCTCCTTGACTGCATTATTTGGCTCCACTTATTTATGTGAGTCAGCCTTTTCATACATGGAGATCATTAAGTCTAAATACCGTTCCACCATGACTGATGAACATTTGAGAATGTGCTTGAGGATGGCTGTCAGTAGTTGCTGTCCCGACTATGCATCCTCTCTGGCTGATCTCCAATTCAGTGAAAGCTTCTCATCAAAGCAAAACTCAGGTAATTACTAAAAAATTAAAATTATTATTTATTATGTGTGTTTTGCAATATTGGCTTATGCAAGGTACATATTGAATTATAAAATTGTACATACAAAGAATCCTTAATAAATGTGAAAATAGTAATATGTTTTGCATTTTTGTAGTACCAGGGTAGGTAGATAATTATGACTTGTTTTTTTATTAGTAGCTCGCATGCTGAAAAAGTGTAAGCACCCCTGCTATAGATGATTCCCACATGTATAATATAATCTGTGGACATATATTTTACCAGTGAATTAATAAAGCACCAAAATGATGCCTTAATGACATAAATACAACAGCAACATACACCACTACGTAATATTCCAGATTCAAAAAAATTTTTTCAAAAACAGAGTGCTAAAGATTTCCTTTAGTATATTGTACTTTTATTAGGTCGTATGAAATAGTTTTTATATTGTAGTTTGTCGATTACTATCATTGCCATGTTGGCTAGTAAATCATTACTCTCAAGCATTATGTATTGTTTGAGTTAAGGGATCATTTTAGTTGCAATTTACAATTTTAGACATATTTCTTCAACAAAATTCATATTGCAGACTATTTAGTTTTGCACTACTGATCACAGAGCATACTTGAAACTCAGCATTAATCATTTTAAGCATGGACAATAATCTCTAAAAAACTAGAAGGGTAATTCCTTTGTCAAATTTCAGGGGAAACACCAGGAAGCTGTATTAAGCTGGAGGGGTCAGCCTCAATGCCTTGCAAAATTATTCAGCCCCCTTGAATAAATACTTTGCAGTGCCACCTTTTTGTGTGATTACAGCTGCAAGTTGCTTAGGGTATGTCCCTATCAGTTTAGCACGTCAAGAGAGTAAAATTTTTGCCCATTATTCCTGCACACAGCTGGAGCTCAGTGAGGTTGGATGCAGAACATTTGTGAACAGCAGTTGTCTGTTATTTCTAGCAGACTGCTTGATTGGATTCAGGTCTACCGGACTTGGAACTAGGCGTTCTAACCCAGGAAATGTTTTTTGTGACCATTCTATTGTAGATTTTGCTTCATGTTTTGAATCATTGTCTTGTTGGAAAATAACCCCTTAATCCCAGTCTCAGGTTTTGCAGGAGCTTAACAGGGTTTCTTCAGAAGGGCCATAGGTTTGGCTCCATTTCTTCTTCCATCGATAATAACGATCTTCCTGCTGAGAAGAAAAGCGAGGCCCAGACCATGACATTGCCACCACCATAATATGTTGACAGTGGGATGGTGTGTTCCAGGTGATGAACTTATCGAAGTGTCAGAGGAAGCGTTCTTGGACACTGCTTTTGGAGCACGCAATGAAGTAACAGCACGGTACAAAGCACCATAGAAACATTCTGATCAGCTGTCTCACTGTGTGGTGTGGAGGCTGCAGAAATATTCAGGGAGGCTGAATGCTTAAACAACACACTGCATGTGAGGGAATTACACCCCACCTTCTTGCAGGACTTGCCTCCTTGTTCTCTACCTTCTACATCTTCAATCTCAACAGAAGGGGCCTCATGCTCTAATAGAATTTATCCAGAGGTTTAATACCTTTTTGATTTGCATGGTTTTTAAATAGAAACATGAAGTTGCTTTCAGAACCAGACTGACTCAGTGTAGGACAGTGTGGGCGACCAGGCTAACTTTTATGATTTAGTTTTATTAATGAACTCCAGATGTTAAACTGTGTTGTTGTTCAGTGGCGGCCCGACCCATAGGGGGCGCTGGGGCACCGCCCTCCCTGATAAGAGAAAAGGAAAGCGTAAAAATATTTTTAGAAATTAACTTTATAAATGTCAGTTTTACTCTCTAGACTGTGTAACTATAAGCAAAACAAATTATATAAACTACATTTCCCTATCTACTGTCATTAATTTGTGGATTTCCACAGACAGACTCCCTACCGTCTCTGTTCTGGGGGCTGTGATCAGACTTGACCCACATTTGCAGAGAATCTGTGTCCAATCATGTACTATTGCTAGGTGAATTTAATGGCCAATCAGCGTCACCGGACTTTATGGTACTGGGGCTGAAAATACTAACGCTTTACAAGCTTCTGAACCAAAAGCGCGGAATTGCAGACAATTAGAGGGAAGATGGCGAATGCTTGGCGAGATGCAGCTTCCACCAAGTGGTGAATCCTTATTTATCTACCCGTTTGCCAGAACATCCCTGTTGTATGATATGAACATTTCATGTCATGGTTATTGTGACTGTGACGAATCCACCTCGTCGCTTAAAACAACCTCTCTAACTTTGCGCGCCACACACACATTCCTGTTATACTGTGTTTGTGAGGACCAATACACTCGCGCTGAGATCAGTAGCTCTATTAACGTAAAACACACAAGCTGTTCCTGGTTACCTGCTGGCGTATTGAGGGTGCACACTCAATATTTCAGTGGGGTTAGCCGTGTGTGTGTGTGTGTGTGTGTGTGTGTGTGTGTGTGTGTGTGTGTG
>JAGKQL010000062.1:24533634-24618155 GCA_018398635.1 Cyprinodon brontotheroides
TTTTTTTTTTTTTTTTTTTTTTTTGAAGCGTCACACTTTGATTGGAGCCTAAACACGAGTTAAAGGTTTGATGTTGAAATCAGGTTTGTTTAACTCTAGTTATTTAATTTGAAGATAGAAATGAAGCGGATAAAGTTAAGTGTGGAAATCACAGAAAGCGGAACTGAAAGCAAAGTGAAGAAAGTGTTTTTATTCTGAGGAACCATCAGCTGGAGGTTCTTCTAATGAAGGTTCTGTTGGATCTCTCCAGATGGCGCAGTGGCAGGAGCTGCTGAAGTTGGACTCTGCGCTGCAGAAGCGGGTGATGAGTCTGTATGAAGGAAAGTTCCCCACTGAGGTCCGACACTCGCTGAGCCACTGGATAGAGAGCCAGGACTGGTAAGATGACTCGGTTCTGTTGGGTTCTGCTGGGTTCTGTTGGGTTCTACTGGGTTCTACTGGGTTTGGTTCATTAAAACTTGCGACCGTCCCTCAGACCGGAGCTGCCTTTCCTGAGCTGGCACCTGGTTGCTGTGGAAACGCTGCTCTGTGCTCTGCACAGGTGAAGCTGGTTGAACCGGTTTATAGATCTATTACACACAGAGCAGACATTTCAAGCCTTCCTATGATTTCCGGATCATGAAAACCATAATGGTCAGAAATCCTCCTTACAGCTCAGCAGATGTTTGGTTCCATCGATGCAGGAATTGAGGGCAGAGATGGATCATTTCTGACCTTCATCCATGAACATCTCGATGATCTGAGGTCATTTCATGTAAACTAGAATCACCAAATTAAGAAGGAATCAAACCCTGAAGATTATTTTTTTCTTAATTTGATTTTTAAGCAACAAAAACAAACTTTTTGACTATATGAACATTTTCTGAGTCAGATCTTCATAACCTGCCAAAGGCCACCAGGGGGCGCCCTGATTTAGATGACCAAGCATGACAAAGCGCTTGTGTATTGACTGAGTGGAGAATAATTTGAAGCCTCCTGCTGTTTGGAGAAGCACCTTCAGCTGCAGGTCCTCTGAGGGTCCTTCCTGTTGATCTTTGCTGAGCTGCAGGTTCTGACATGTCGACCCAAAAACCGACCAGGTTCCAGGTAAAATGTAAAAGTCCAGCAGGTTAGAGGATCTGGATTCAGAGCTTAACTTTTAATCTTTTATCCCTTAACCCCACACTGCTCCCTGGGCGCCACACAATGGCCGCCCACTGCTCCCCAAGAGGAGGGGTTGCATGCAGAGAGGGAATTTCTCCAATGTGAAATTATTTCCTGTCTAAGCAGAGCAGAAATGAAGTCTTTGTGATTCTGCTTCACATTGACTGATAAAATCCTCAGTTCTTGGTGAAATGATGCTTTGGTTTAAGAGCTGGAGGGTTTTTCTTTTTTCTTTTTTTTTCCACAGCTCCTCCCCCTAACTGACAAACAAGACACAAAGCGTTTTTTCTGCTGTTCTAGATGTTTGGGTGATGAAACCTGCAGCTGATATCTGGTTGTTTTCAGGGATTCTGCGGCCGTGGATGAGGAAGCAGCCAGAGGTTGTTTCCAAGGTCTCCTGGACCATCTGATGGATCAGTGGAAGCGCTCCGTCCAGGAAAACAACATTCTGCAGGGACCAAACTTCTCAGGGATGAGGGACTGCCTGCAGGTACAGAACAATCTTTTAACAGTCTTATTTGAAATTTGCTGTTGGTAACTTTGCTCTTTGCAGAAGAACTTTCAGGATCAGCCCATGAACTTAGCCGCGCTTCTCTCTGAAAGTCTGAAAGAGGAGAAGATGATCCTGGCCTCAGTCGCTGCGGCTCCGGTGAGCTGAATCCACCGATCCGCTCGTCTCTGAGCTAAACGCCCGAACTAAACCTGTTTGTCCCGCTCAGACCTGCAGCTCTCCTGTCATGACCCCCCCGTGGACGGCCCTGGACAACCAAGTGATGGAGATCAAGCTGCAGATGTCGGTAATGTCTCTCAGTAATTAGTTTTTGGCTGATGGTAGCCCCCCTCCTTCCAGAGTTAGATTAAGCAGGCGATGGCCGCCGTCTCTCCTGTTTCTGTGACTCTGGAGGCTCAGAGATCAACACGTCATTATTGCACTTATTCTTTATTATTGTTCATTTAAACTTCCAGATGTTTTTGCTCTTTAATATTTACTGAGATCTTAGTCCCGGATGCAGACTGCATCACTTTGCTCTTCAGAGACGTAAATGTTTGTCTACATTCAAGCCAGATTTTAAAGCCAATTTTTCATTTATTAAATTAAATTTTCCTTATTTAAGAGCCTGATTTTCATAAAGTGATGAATATGAAATTTCCCAGGAATCCAGGTATTGACTAAACCTGCGACGGCATAAATCCTTCCTTTTTACACGCTGTTCAGGCATGAATCCATTCATCAGCTGGATCAGGGATCTGGACAGGCTGCTGCTCAGCGTCCATGATGGAGGACATGAAGCTGCCTGTTGCGTAACGTCTCACTGATGCAGTCAGGAAGCTGGACAGGCTGCCGCTCAGCCGGCCCATGATGGAGGACATGAAGCTGCCTGTTGCGTAACGCCTCACTGATGCAGTCAGGAACTCCCGGACAGGCTGCTGCTCAGCGCCCATGATGGAGGACATGAAGCTGCCTGTTGCGTAACATCTCACTGATGCAGTCAGGAACCTGGACAGGCTGCTGCTCAGCGTCCATGATGGAGGACATGAAGCTGCCTGTTGCGTAACGTCTCACTGATGCAGTCAGGAAGTTGGACAGGCTGCTGCTCAGCGTCCATGATGGAGACATGACTGCCTGAAGTAACGTCTCACTGCCTGTTGGAAGCGTAACGCTGCTCTCAGCTCATGATGCAGTCTGTTGCGAAGCAGTCAGGAAGCTGACAGGCTGCTGCTCAGCGTCCATATGATGGAGGACATGAAGCTGCCTGTTGCGTAACGTCTCACTGATGCAGTCAGGAAGCTGGACAGGCTGCTGCTCAGCGTCCATGATGGAGGACATGAAGCTGCCTGTTGCGTAACGTCTCACTGATGCAGTCAGGAAGTTGGACAGGCTGCTGCTCAGCGTCCCATGATGGAGGACATGAAGCTGCCTGTTGCGTAACTTCTCACTGATGCAGTCAGGAACCTGGACAGGCTGCTGCTCAGCGTCCATGATGGAGGACATGAAGCTGCCTGTTGCGTAACATCTCACTGATGCAGTCAGGAAGTTGGACAGGCTGCTGCTCAGCGTCCATGATGGAGGACATGAAGCTGCCTGTTGCGTAACGTCTCACTGATGCAGTCAGGAACCTGGACAGGCTGCTGCTCAGCCGTCCATGATGAGGACATGAAGCTGCCTGTTGCGTAACATCTCACTGATGCAGTCAGGGAAGTTGGACAGGCTGCTGCTCAGCCCATGATGGAGGACATGAAGCTGCCTGTTGCGTAACGTCTCACTGATGCAGTCAGGAAGTTGGACAGGCTGCTGCTCAGCGTCCATGATGGAGGACATGAAGCTGCCTGTTGCGTAACGTCTCACTGATGCAGTCAGGAAGTTGGACAGGCTGCTGCTCAGCGTCCATGATGGAGGACATGAAGCTGCCTGTTGCGTAACGTCTCACTGATGCAGTCAGGAACCTGGACAGGCTGCTGCTCAGCGTCCATGATGGAGGACATGAAGCTGCCTGTTGCGTAACGTCTCACTGATGCAGTCAGGAAGTTGGACAGGCTGCTGCTCAGCCGTCCATGATGGAGGACATGAAGCTGCCTGTTGCGTAACGTCTCACTGATGCAGTCAGGAACCTGGACAGGCTGCTGCTCAGCGTCCATGATGGAGGACATGAAGCTGCCTGTTGCGTAACGTCACACTGATGCAGTCAGGAAGTTGGACAGGCTGCTGCTCAGCGGCCATGATGGAGGACATGAAGCTGCCAGTTGGCAGAGCTGCCTGTTGCAAAGTCAGAACCTGGACAGGTTGCTGCCCGGGCGCCTGATGGAGTGACATGAAGCTGCCTGTTGGCGTAACGCCTCACTGATGCAGTCAGAAGCTGGACAGGCTGCAGCTCACGCCCATGATGGAGGACATGAAGCTGCCTGTTGCGTAACGTGTCACTGGATGCAGTCAGGAACCTGGACAGGCGACGCTGCACAGCCGCCCATGATGGAGGACATGAAGCTGCCTGTTGCGTAACATCTCACTTACTGCAATCAGGAAGCTGACAGGCTGCTGCTCAGCGCCCATGATGGAGTGACATGAAGTTGCCTGTTGCGCACGCCTCAATTGATGCAGTCAGGAATCTGACAGGCTGCTGCTTACGCCCATGATGGAGGACATGAAGCTGCCTGTTGCGTGAATCACTGTTGCAGTCAGGAACCTGGACAGGTTGCTCGGGCGCCCATGATGGAGTGATGTAGCGCAAGCTGCCTGTTGGCGTAACGCCTCACCGCCGATGCAGCTTCAGGAAGTTGGGACAGGCTGCTGCTCAGCTGGCCCATGATGGAGGACATTACGAAGCTGCCTGTTGCGTAACTTCTCACTGATGCAGTCAGGAAACCCGACAGCGCTGCTGCCTGGGGCCGCCCATGATGGAGGCCATGAAGCTGCCTGTTGCGTAACATCTCACTGATGCAGTCAGGAAGTTGGACAGGCTGCTGCTCAGCGTCCTTGATGGAGGACATGAAGCTGCCTGTTGCGTAACGCCTCACTGATGCAGTCAGGAAGTTGGACAGGCTGCTGCTCAGCGTCCATGATGATGGAGGACATGAAGCTGCCTGCTGCGTAACGCCTCACCGATGCAGTCAGGAAGTTGGACAGGCTGCTGCTCAGCGTCCATGATGGAGGACATGAAGCTGCCTGCTGCGTAGCGTCTCACTGATGCAGTCAGGAACATGGACAGGCTGCTGCTCAGCGTCCATGATGGAGGACATGAAGCTGCCTGTTGCGTAACTTGCAGATGCAGTCAGGAACCTGGGACAGGCTGCTGCCTCAGCGTCCATGATGGAGTGACATACGAGCTGCCTGTTGGCGTAACGCCTCACTGATGCAGTCAGGAACCTGGACAGGCTGCTGCTCAGCGTCCATGATGCGAGTGACATGAAGCTGCCTGTTGCGTAACGCCCTCACTGATGCAGTCAGGAAGTTGGACAGGCTGCTGCTCAGCGTCCATGATGGAGGACATGAAGCTGCCTGTTGCGTAACATCTCACTGATGCAGTCAGGAACCTGGACAGGCTGCTGCTCAGCGTCCATGATGGAGGACATGAAGCTGCCTTGTTGCGTGACATCTCTGTGATGCAGTCAGGAAGTTGGACAGGCTGCTGCTCAGCGTCCATGATGGAGGACATGAAGCTGCCTGTTGCGTAACGTCTCACTTCACACTGATGCAGAACCTCGGAAGGCCGCCGCTCAGCGTCCATGATGGAGGCACATGAAGCTGCCTGTTGCGTAACGTCTCACTGATGCAGTCAGGAAGTTGGACAGGCTGCTGCTCAGCGTCCATGATGGAGGACATGAAGCTGCCTGTTGCGTAACTTCTCACTGATGCAGTCAGGGAACCTGGACAGGCTGCTGCTCAGCGTCCATGATGGAGGACATGAAGCTGCCTGTTGCGTAACGTCTCACTGATGCAGTCAGGAAGTTGGACAGGCTGCTGCTCAGCGTCCATGATGGAGGACATGAAGCTGCCTGTTGCGTAACATCTCACTGATGCAGTCAGGAACCTGGACAGGCTGCTGCTCAGCGTCCATGATGGAGGACATGAAGCTGCCTGTTGCGTAACATCTCACTGATGCAGTCGGGAAGTTGGACAGGCTGCTGCTCAGCGTCCATGATGGAGGACATGAAGCTGCCTGTTGCGTAACGTGACACAGCTGCCTGCTGCGTAACGCTCCCACGGATGCAGTCAGGAAGTTGGACAGGCTGCGCTCAGCGTCCATGATGGAGGACATGAAGCTGCCTGTTGCGTAACGTCTCACTGATGCAGTCAGGAAGTTGGACAGGCTGCTGCTCAGCGTCCATGATGGAGGACATGAAGCTGCCTGTTGCGTAACGTCTCACTGATGCAGTCAGGAAGCTGGACAGGCTGCTGCTCAGCGTCCATGATGGAGGACATGAAGCTGCCTGTTGCGTGAACTTCTCACTGATGCAGTCAGGAACCTGGACAGGCTGCTGCTCAGCGTCCATGATGGAGGACATGAAGCTGCCTGTTGCGTAACGTCTCACTGATGCAGTCAGGAAGTTGGACAGGCTGCGCTGCTCAGCCGTCCATGATGGAGGACATGAAGCTGCCTGTTGCGTAACGTCTCACTGATGCAGTCAGGAAGTTGGACAGGCTGCTGCTCAGCGTCCATGATGGAGGAAATTCCTCCTTTTTATCCCGGCCTACAGTGAAGCTTCAGGAACCTGGACAGGACTTTGTCCTCCAGTTAGTTGTGAATACAGACCCTGTCTGACACTGAGAGATGACCACCGTTTCTGCACAAAAGTTGGACAGGCTGCTGCTCAGCGTCCATGATGGAGGACATGAAGCTGCCTGTTGCGTAACTTCTCACTGATGCAGTCAGGAACCTGGACAGGCTGCTGCCTCGGGCCGGTCCATGATGTGGAGGACATGAAGCTGCCTGCTGCGAAAGTCTCACTGGATGCAGTCAGGAAGTTGGCGCTGCTCAGCGCCCGCCATGGAGGCGGCGCGAAGCTGCCTGTTGCGTAACGCTCAATTTTACGCAGTCAGGAAGTTGGACAGGCTGCTGCTCAGCGTCCATGATGGAGGACATGAAGCTGCCTGTTGGCGGAACATCTCACTGATGCAGTCAGGAACCTTAGACAGGCTGCTGCTCAGCCGCCCATGATGGAGGACATGAAGCTGCCTGCCATGCAACGCCTCACCGCTGATGCAGTCAGGTAGTTGGACAGGCTGCTGCTCAGCGTCCGTGATGGAGGACATGAAGCTGCCTGTTGCGTAACATCTCACTGATGCAGTCAGGAACCTGGACAGGCTGCTGCTCAGCGTCCATGATGGAGGACATGAAGCTGCCTGTTGCGTAACGTCTCACTGATGCAGTCAGGAGTTGGACAGGCTGCTGTCAGCATGATGGAGGACAGGAGCTGCCTGTTGCGTCCTGGATGCAGACAGGAACCTGGACAGGCTGCTGCTTGGCAAATTATTGATGGAGGACATGAAGAAGCTGCCTGTTGCGTAATCTCACTGATGCAGTCAGGAACCTGGACAGGCTGCTGCTCAGCGTCCATGATGGAGGACATGAAGCTGCCTGTTGCGTAACGTCTCACTGATGCAGTCAGGAAGCTGGACAGGCTGCTGCTCAGCGTCCATGATGGAGGACATGAAGCTGCCTGTTGCGTAACGTCTCACTGATGCAGTCAGGAACCTGGACAGGCTGCTGCTCAGCGTCCCATGATGGAGGACATGAAGCTGCCTGTTGCGTAACATCTCACTGATGCAGTCAGGAAGTTTGGACAGGCTGCTGCTCAGCGTCCATGATGGAGGACATGAAGCTGCCTGTTGCGTAACATCTCACTGATGCAGTCAGGAAGTTGGACAGGCTGCTGCTCAGCGTCCATGATGGAGGACATGAAGCTGCCTGTTGCGTAACGTCTCACTGATGCAGTCAGGAACCTGGACAGGCTGCTGCTCAGCGTCCATGATGGAGGACATGAAGCTGCCTGTTGCGTAACATCTCACTGATGCAGTCAGGAAGTTGGACAGGCTGCTGCTCAGCGTCCATGATGGAGGACATGAAGCTGCCTGTTGCGTAACGTCTCACTGATGCAGTCAGGAACCTGGACAGGCTGCTGCTCAGCGTCCATGATGGAGGACATGAAGCTGCCTGTTGCGTAACATCTCACTGATGCAGTCAGGAAGTTGGACAGGCTGCTGCTCAGCGTCCATGATGGAGGACATGAAGCTGCCTGTTGCGTAACGTCTCACTGATGCAGTCAGGAAGTTGGACAGGCTGCTGCTCAGCGTCCATGATGGAGGACATGAAGCTGCCTGTTGCGTAACGTCTCACTGATGCAGTCAGGAACCTGGACAGGCTGCTGCTCAGCGTCCATGATGGAGGACATGAAGCTGCCTGTTGCGTAACATCTCACTGATGCAGTCAGGAACCTGGACAGGCTGCTGCTCAGCGTCCATGATGGAGGACATGAAGCTGCCTGTTGCGTAACTTCTCACTGATGCAGTCAGGAACCTGGACAGGCTGCTGCTCAGCGTCCATGATGTGGAGGACATGAAGCTGCCTGTTGCGCGTAACTTCTCACTGATGCAGTCAGGAAGTTGGACAGGCTGCTGCTCAGCGTCCATGATGTCTGACATGAAGCTGCCTGTTGCGTAACGTCTCACTGATGCAGTCAGGAACCTGGACATTGCGGCTGCTGCTCAGCCGTCCATGATGCGACATGAAGCTGCCTGTTGCGTAACGTCTCACTGATGCAGTCAGGAAGCTGGGACAGGCTGCTGCCTGGGGCCGTCCATGATGGGAGTGGACATGCAGCTGCCTGTTGCGTAACATCTCACTGCCGATGCAGTCAGGAAGTTGGACAGGCTGCTGCTCAGCGTCCATGATGGAGGACATGAAGCTGCCTGTTGCGTAACGTCTCACTGATGCAGTCAGGAAGTTGGACAGGCTGCTGCTCAGCGTCCATGATGGAGGACATGAAGCTGCCTGTTGCGTAACTTCTCACTGATGCAGTCGGGAAGTTGATTGCAGGCTGCTGCTCAGCGTCCATGATGGAGGACATGAAGCTGCCTGTTGCGTAACGTCTCACTGATGCAGTCAGGAACCTGCAGTTCAGACAGGATCTGGTATCGCTGCAGATCCAGAGCGGAACAGTGAAAACCTGCATCACTCAGAATCATCTACAGGATTTTCTCTGCGCTCTGATTTTAATTTTCTGTAGCTTCATATAACAATAAGCGAAACCATTGAATGCAGGCGACTTCTGAGGGCAGCACACAGCAGGAAATCTAGAATTGTAAAAGGTTTTCATGTGAGAGAAGGAAAAATCATTTAAGCTATTTAATTTATCAAGAACATATTTTGATTTAAAATCTTTCTTTCTGATTTCTGTAAGTTATTTTTTCCTCTAGATTCCGTTTGAAGAAGCTGAGTTTTCTGTTTCAGAAAGAGTTTCCTCTGTTTCTGTTGCCATAGTAACATCCTCCCAGAGCTAACCTGCTTTCCTTCAGTAAACTATGTCCTGTCTCCTTACAGCCAATCACGCTGCTTGATTTCCTCATTTAGTCACATTTTGTTGTAGTTTTGTGCATAAAATGCCAAATCCTTCCCTTGGTCCGTTACACACATTAGGTTTTAAAAACAAACTTTGCACGTCCATTTGATGAGGAACTTATTAAAGGATAAACGGCATTAATTCAGAGAATGAAAGCTAACCTTTCATATTCAGAAAATTATCTTTATGCGCGCTAACCTTTGACCTGTCAATAATCCCAGGCATCCAGACCTTCTCATCCTCACATTAGCAGCATTACAGAGTTTATCAGAACTGGATATCAGTGAGAGAACATTGAGTTAAAGCAGCATCATAGAAAACGGCTCCAGGCTGCATCTCTACCTTCTAGTAGGTTTCTTATGGCTGATAATATGCAGTTTATCCTGTAAAACTGGACGTTTTATTTATTATTAACCTACTTTGTACTTTTCATCTACTTTATTTATAATGAACCTATTATAAAAACAACTAGTTTTTAAAGTTTTACATGAATTCCATGTTTCAGTCACATTGAATGTGCTGATAAAACAACTCAGTTGACAGGATTTGAAATTTCTTTGTTTTTGGTTTAATATGAGCAACAAGCTGAATATTTTATTTATTTTTTCAGAACATGAAGAACTAATGAAATTTTAATATTCCATATAAATAGATTAATTAATTCTGTGGAAAAATATTTAGTTTGACTGAAACAAAAGTTTTCCTAAACGTTTATTCCTGATATCTGGAGAAAAAAACAAAACATTTTTCTTTGTCAAAATGACACAAATAAAATTACATTCTATACGTCTGGAATAAACATTCCGGATGTCTGGAAATTAATTTCAGATCTTCATATTCCTGTTGTTACTAGTCAGGATTTGCATTATTTTAATGAAATTTATTTCACATATCACAAATATTAATTCAAACTGATAAATGTCAGAGCAGCCAATTAAAATATGTAAACATTTCTAGATGTATAAATTCTTACTAGTATAATTTAGTTTCTTTCTGTAATTCACTTTCTGCAGTAAAAATGTCATTGAGTAACGTTTTCGTCTACGAAGACCATTATTTCCTTGACGCGCCTTTTTTTCATGACTTTAACGAAAACTGACGAGCTAAATGTGGATCTTTGATGATGAAAACCTGACGACTCATGGCGGTGAGGTTTCTGTCGATGACTGAATAATAATGTTAGCGGGTGGTCGATCAGACATTGTGCTGTAATCAGACCAGCTAAGCAGTATCCGCCGTGCATCTTGTTTGGTCACGCCCCCACCTGGCGTGCAGCGCTGCTCATTCTTCATGACCAGAAATGGATCCTGGCAGCAGCAGGTCTGAGAAAATGACTTGGAATGATCCGGTACTGGGTGCTGAACTCTGACTCTGCTCTTCCAGCTGTGCTTGTGCAGAAATGCTTTTTTGCGCGGCTTAGCTCAGTCTTCGCTTCACGCTCCACTCTGATGGTTCGCTCTCAGCAGTACGGCTCTTCCTGCTCTCGCTACTTAATTAACTATATGTGGCTGATCATCCTCTGCCAAGCCTACTAAATCCCTTTGTCTAACTATCAAGATCTTTCTTCCAGCTCACAAGAGGTGATGCTAAACATTCTTTAATCTCTAGGAATCCCTAAATTATAACCAGAGCAAATGTTTGATTTCATTCTGTTTATCTCTGGATAAAGATCCAGATGAAAAGCTGCATAGATCTTTGAATATTTCTCTCTCATTAAAAAATATTCTGTTTCCTTTAAATATTTCAAAATTTTAGTAGCATATTCATTCATTTTAGGTCTGAGTTGCCACGGCATTACAAGGCAATTATGTAGATTCTCTATTTTTTATTTTTTTTATATATATATCAAAGCCTGCAGATTTAAATCTACTTTGACCCCTGAGCAGCAGGAACCTGAGGGGAAAATTAAAGGAAAAAAAACCAAAGTAGAAAGAAGAATGATTTGTTCTTTGCTTTTTTTGGAGCAATGCAGATTTTATAGATCTGTGATTAATGCATAATTCATAGTAGATCAGGAAGTGTTTGCTTTGGGATGGAAACCTTGGATGTCTAAAACATTCCTTTATTGGACTATTTGTTAGCTTGTTTATCTGCTATATTAACCAATAGGATCTGTTGAACTAGATCTATTTTCACAGCTTTTCTGAGACACTTTTGTATGTTTAATTTTATTGATCTCACAATGGAGAAATTCATTTTCAGCATTTAACCCCTCCCCTTGGGAAACAGTGGGCTGCCATTGTTCGGCGCCCGGGAAGCAGAGTGGGGTTAAGGGTCTTGTTCAGGGACCCAGAGTGGCGGCTGTGGGGGTCGAACTGGGCAGCACAGAGTACTGGTCTAACCACTAGACCAACACTCTCCAAAGTAGGGCATTAATTGATGTAAAAGCTTATTTGAATTCTATAAATCAAAGTTTTCTGCCCAACAGCGATATGATCTACATGGCAGCATTCTATATCCAGCTATTGTAGCATCTAGGATAGAGCTGTCAGTCAAGGAAAGAATCTGGTATTTTTTTATTGCAACGTAAAACTGATTAAAACCTTTTAGAGTTTAAGTAGACTAAAACCCACTAAAACATCACATATTGTAATGACTAAAATGCGACTAGAACTAATAATTTTTGTCCGGAAGACTAAGACTAAATCTAAGATGGCTGCCAGAAACGACACTGTTTAGTAAATCTATTGTTACAGTTCAGTCTAGCAGTGATTTTGATCACTAACGATCTAATTTTAGTGATCTACAAATGGAACAACAGGGTGCTTTTAATAAATATTAAAACGGCTTGCCATAGCCCACCTAATATAAACCTACGCTTTAACTGGAGCTGAGTCCATTTTGGATAATTATACCCATCCCCTACATAACGAATTTCAGTTCCTACCCTCTGGTTCCCGTTTTAAATACCCACCAGTTCGGACCAACAGATACAAACACTCCTTTATTCCCTCTGCTCTTCAGCTGCTAAACTCTACCAGAAAAGCAGATAGTCATATGTTGCATGCATTCAGGCCTACGCCCCCATTCAATTGGAAATTATTTTACTTTACTTTATTTATTTTTTACCTTACTTTTATCTTTTATAAATATTACTATGTCTCTTGTGCTTCTTTGTATTTTTTATCTTGTGATTTGTGAAATGTGAACATGTGTGTGAAAGGTGTACTATTACTGCACAAAATTGCCCATACTGGGACAATAAAAGCTACTGAACTGAACTCCGAAGAATTGTGTCCGGTCCTCCCTCTCCTTTGCAGCTGTTTCTGTTCTCTTTAAACACATTCTCTTTTTTTTCTCCAATAAACTCTAGTTCCAGTGGCTGAAATGGGCACTTTGCTAAAACATGATTTCATCAACAAATATATTGTCTATTTATTTTTCTGAGAAATGTAGTTTGGGAAGATTTTTACTTATGGCCCAACCTTAATTAAAATCTCTTGGTGTTCATTTCTGTTCATCAGTGTTTTTTTTTATTTTTTAGATAATTTATTAATCCTCAAGGGGAAACTCTGTAGCTCATTGCACACAAGAAGCAGAAAAAGTAAAACGTATAAAAAAGACATTGAGACGGTAAAAAAATAAAATCTGTTGCTAAACTAGCAGAAAACTAAATAAACTACAGAAACGAAATCAGAAAATCAACATGTTTGCTTAAAAGGATTCAGCGGCAGGATGATTTAAGCAGGTTTTTACATTTTCTTTATCTTTTTATATATGATTTTATAATTGTGAAAAAGAGTAACTGCTGTTAATAACTGATATAAATCTGATGCAGGATCTAAAGAAGGAAGTAAAAATACTGGAAGGTCTGAATGAAGAACTTGACTTCATCCAGAGGACGTGGCAAAGCAAAGGTCAGTCTGAGGCGCTGCAGGAACGCCGTTATCACAGACTTTCAGCTCTGCTTATAGGAATGTTTTCTTTCTTCCACAGTGGAGCAGAACGGCAGACTGGCCCAGAGTCAGGCTCAGACTCAGGTGGAACAGGAATGTCTGAAGAGGGCACTGGTAATCGCAGAAAAAAAGCAGGTCTGAATGCATTCATGTCCGTCTGTGTTCCTGCAGCTTTCTGATCTCATCCCAGATTAAACTCGGTTCTGCTCCTTTTATCACTTCTTATTTGCACAGATATTTTGTTTCTCTCCAACAAAAATTCTAGTTTCATCTTAAAAAAAAAAAAGGAACCTCAGATCATGGTGCTGCCACCACCGTGCCTCGCTGGGTGTGGCATTTGCCTTTTCCGTTTCACAAACGGTGACTATAAAGAAGCGGGCCGTGGACTAAACACAGCTAAAAAAAAACCTGAAGAGTTTAAGGTTCAGCAAATGTGGAATTAAACAGGAAAGGCGATGGTGATGCGGGGGAGGGGTTTAAGGGCATGCAAGAAATCAAAGTTTTTTTCTTCAATGATTGGAAAACAAACTTAGGATCTTCTTAAAAGTCGTGTTTCTCTGAAAGTGCTTTGAAATGACACTTTAAACCCGTTTATAATAGCAGAAAGTTTGTGATCCAAAAAGGAGAAAATGTTTCTGATGATGTCGCCCAGTTATCCGCCACATAACGGACACAGCAGCCGTGGCTTTAAAATGCTGGAAAACATTTAGCGTGACTGTAGACTTTTAAAAATGGGAGCCAGTTTGTGAAAACTAATGAAGCGAAGGTGTTTTAAGGATTGGCAGCGTTTCCTGAACTAAATGTTTTCCTGTGAAACTAGAACCACCATGTTGCTAAATAAAGGATCATCATTATCAGACATCCTCCCTTAAAAATGGCTAAAGTCCGACTCAGATCAGAAACTCCTTTATTTTCCCACAATTGGGGAGCAGTGGGCTGCCACTGTGCGGCACCCAGGGAGCAGTGTTGGGTTAAGGGTCTTGCTCAGGGACCCATAGTGGAGGCTGTGGGGATGGAACTGGGGGACCAGGGACTTGGAGTCCCCTCATTAGCTCTTAACTATATATATTTTTTACATCCATCTATGGTTTTACAGCCTTTTTATAAACTCAGATGCTGGTCAGAACGCTCTGATGCTTCTGGATTAGTGTGGACTTATTAACTATGCTGAACCGTCTCAGGGGAAAATGGAAACATTGGTATCAACCAAAGTCCGTCTGTAGAGCGCAGACATGCAGACTGGATCTTTGAAACATTTCGTTCTCCGCTGCCAATAGCTCTCAAGTTTCCAGAAATGTTTAATTTGCTGCAATATTATTATATAAGTATTATTAAGAAAGCTTGTTTTTATTAATGACCTTAAATTCTAAATAGTGAAGAATGTAACTGACTGCTTAGTTTAGCTGACAGGTTACTTCATGTTAACAGGCTCTGTGCCGCGTTGCTCACAGGAGATGTTGCTTCCGTCCCGCAGGTTGTGCTGCAACAGTTGCTGAACATGTTAAACCAGGCGTCTCACGTCCAGATGAGTCTCACCAGCGTGGAGCTTCCTGAGTGGAAGCGCAGGCAGCAGCTGGCCAGCATCGGAAGTCCAGAGAACACCAGTCTGGAGCTCCTCCAGAAATGGTGAGCAGGACATTCTGGTCTCCTTGTTGGACAGAGGACGGAGCATCTTCTGGAAGCTTGTTGTTTCTGTTCTGCATGCAGGTTTACAGCCGTTACCGAGGTTCTTCTTGGAGTGCGTGAACAGCTGCAGAAGATGCTTGAGATGAACCAGAAGTACAGCAGACCCGACTCCTCCATGGCAGATTCCATCACACAAATGGATCAGTTCACCCTGAGTTTGATCAGGAACCTTCTAACCAGGTGAGCCTTCCTCTGTCCTCCTCTGCAGCGCAGTGCTCAGCAGCGTGTTGATGGGCTCTTTTTGTGCCGTGCAGCGCACTGGTGGTAGAGAAGCAGCCCGTCATGCAGAACTTACCTCATCGACCTCTGATCCTGAAGACCGGCGTCCGCTTCAAGGTGACAGTCAGGTAAGGCAGAGTTTGGATCTAAAGCAAGACCGACTCGGCGTTTCCACTGGTTAAAGGGGATCATCAGAAATGATGCTGGGTTCTCATTGGCCGGGTTCTTTTACGAGGTTTGGCTGTTCCCTCTCTCTCAGTGAGGCATGTCCAGGAAATGGTTGGTATTAGTCATTCAGTGCTTTCAGGAGCGCCCCCTGGAGGTCAGTAGGGAGGAAATGAAACCAAAGTTTTGAATGTGTCGACGGTTCGATGAATCCTAGAAGGTTCTATAGGAGCGGAGCCCTGATGACGCCATCATATGTAGCTTCTGATTGGTCCTCCAGCATGTCACAGGTGTGACTCTGTTAGTATAATTACTTAAAAAGCGCATGCAGAAAATTATTCAGGGCTCCAGCTAAATCTCAATTTTATTTATTTTATTTTTGGTTTGTTCTGTTGGCCTGGTTGATGAAAAGTTGTCCCCTTTCTCATCATTTCTCAATGCTTCTGTTGGATTTTTCATCTGAGATACAATCAGGAAATAGAAACCAAGCATAAACTGTTTGTTCTGCAATAAACTGTAAATTAACTAAAAAAGAAAACAACCTCAGTCGATTTTTTTCCCCCTTTTTTCCTGTCAGGTTCTTGGCAAACCTTCTTGCTTTTAAGGATTTGCTGAAGGTCAAACCTGTTTTTGACAAGTAAGTCAAACTACTCACTTCAAAGCAATTTTATTTTCAGATCTTCTATTTGACCCTAAATGAGGCTTTTTTATTCTGAACCAGGGATGTTAAAGAAGAACAGACTGTCAGTGGGTAAGAAGGAAATCACATGGATAACATGTTTTATAGCGAACTGAGGGAATGAAGTCTTTTTTTTTTTTATTGTTTGGAGGTTTCGTCTGTTTGACTTCACTGTTGACCACAGTAAAGTTCTGGATGTGGATGGACCCGACGGAGCGCTGAGGGCTGCCTTCGAGCACATGGTTGGAAAAACAAAAGTAAACCGCATCAGCAGTCGGTGAGAAATGATGACTCATCCGTTTCTGTTTTCAGTCCCTGAAGGAGAAAAAATCCCGGACTAAAGGCTCTTGTGAGGTGAGAGACTGGATGTGTTTGATAGCTGCAGCTTCTGGTCCAATACTTAATCTGGTGATTTAATGTTTAGATGCAATGTTACAGCCATGGTTTGGATCAGACAGGAGCCAAACTCTCTATCCAAGACTATTTTCCTTTGGGACATTCAAATCTAACTAAATTCCTGTAGTGAGAAGCTGTGGAAATCGAGAACCTCGGATTTGTTTAGGAGACACACATGGATGAAGAGAAAGCTGAGGCCTGTCCACATGCTACCTTTAACCTCCTTATCTACAATCTTTAATATTTAAAGTTTCCTTTGTTGTGGGCGTGCTTTGGTGGAACAAAACCCATGTATGGAGGCCTATATCCTTGGAACGTGAACAAAGGATGGACTATTGGGTCCTTTCTTTGCAGTGTCTCTTACCCACTCTCATGCCACTAAAACTTGTTATAAAAACAAACAAAAAAAGAAGTTCCTTTGTTTGATTGGTAAACGGCTCATGGTCTGACTCCACATTACAACCAAATCAACATGTTGAATCAAAATGGAGGATAAAGAAAATGATGTTGACTAAGAATGAAGCCAGAAAGTTTGAGTGGATTTAAAACGCTGTTTTAATTTAGCCGTAGAAAGACTTGTGGTGGTCCCTCCATCAGACATCACCTGCTCTCAGGGTTTTCTCTGGTCCTCTGCGTCATCCTTTCACCTCCAGCAGTTAGCCTTCAGAGGCTAGCCTCTGAAGGCTAACTGCCTGGTGTTGGACATTCTTCCAGTTCTGTCTGGTGTTGAACATTCTTCCAGTTCCTGTTCTGTTGTGGTTCTGTTCTTCCCTGAAAGAGAGCCATCATCATTAGACAAATGGCAAACCTTAGTGGGCTGATGCCAAACGCTTTGGTGCTGGTTTAGGAGTTCTGATGTTTAAACCTTTAGCAATTATAGCTTTATGAACAATAGAGAAAACATGTGAGCATGGCGCACCATCGGCCTCCTCGTCTTACACAACCAGAAGCACATGAAATGATTACAGTTTTATGACTGGAATATGTTCTGGTTCTGGTCCAACTAGAGTCCTCTGACGGTCACAGAGGAGCTCCACATCATTCGCTTTGTGGCTGTTCTGCATTACGCTGGAGAAAAGTTCAACATCGAGGTAAGTGATGGTGGAAAGGTTTCTCTCTCTTATGGTGAGAAGACTTTGGATTGGGCGGCATAGCGGATTATTTGACTGTTATGGCTTTGATATTGGACAGGCCAGCTCCCTGCCTGTGGTCATCGTCTCCAGTTCCAACCAGGTCCCCAGTGCCTGGGCCTCAATCATGTGGTCCAACATGGTGTCCACTGGTGAACCGATGGTAAGAAGTGCTCCTTAATCAGAGTGAGAAAATGCATGCAGCCTCTGCTGAAGCAAACCTGTTAAAGAGTTGTGTCCTGTAGAACCTGTCGCTGTTTCTGGATCCTCCTGCGCTCACCTGGCAGCAGGTGGCACAGCTTCTGAACTGGCAGTTCTTATCTGTGGGCCGGCGGGGGCTGGATCAGGACCAGCTCTCAGTTCTTCAAGACAAAATCATGGGTAGGTGGACGTCTTGGACCATAAATTGTTAAATTCTCTTTAACAAGTTTTAGAAATGAATGCAATGGTTTGGATCTGGAACCAGTTCGAACTCTGTTTAATTATCTGCTAAGCTAATGAGCTACTTCACATAAAAATTCAATTGAAGGCTAATCTATCTTATTCTCAGATAATCCTGAAGGTCTGCTGTGCTGGAGCAAGTTCTCCAAGGTAAGTTTCAGGACTTTTTATCTGTTATTACAACTTCATGCATCTCAGGATTTTTAAGGAGCTTCAACGTCCCCCATGGGTGCTGATTTCTTAAGCCTCCCAGTGTTTCTTTCCTGTAGAGCTCTCTGGTACTTTCTTTTAGGGTTGATTTTTAGAAATTATCTCTCTTCATTGTGAAGTAGAGGAGTCTAATGCTACGTTCACAACGAACACGCTTTGAGCAGCAAAACATTTGGTTTACATGAAAAGTCTATGGTTGACACGCATCAACGAACATCAATTTCAATTCAGTTTATTTATATAGCGCCAATTCACAACTCATTATTCTGATTTAACGTCTTGATCTCACACTGGAGGAATTCACCTCTGCATTTAACCCCGGCCCCTTGTAGAAAGCAGTGGGGGCCTTGAACCCCAGGTGGGCTCAGCAGATGGCCGCCACACTGAGCCTGGTTCTGCTGGGAGGTTTCTTCCCCTGTTCAAAGGAGTTTTTCCTCCACCGTCGCTACAAGCATGCTTAGTGTGAGGGATTGCTGAAGAGAGTCAATGAGTCGATGCAATCAGCTGGTTTTCCTTAGATAGAAAACTTTGAATCAATCTGACTGGATGATCTGGTTGGTCTGGATCTATAAAATGACTTGATGTGAATTAGATCTATAGAAATAAACTCATTAGAATGGAATTGTCAGGCCGTACCAAATAAACATTGTCAGCAGACCTCAGGGTGTTTTGTTTCAGCCAACCAATGACCTCAGATTGGTAAAGAAAAAAAGCTTAAAAGTAGGTTTAATTCAGTGTTTATTTAGCTGGGTTATGGTTGGAGATGCATCATGTTCATGGTCCATGTCCATGTTCATTCAGGAGATTAATTTATTTATTTAGCTGGGTTATGGTTGGAGATGCATCGTGTTCATTCAGGAGATGAATCTCCTGAATGAACATGAGGTGACGGTAGGAATTTGCTTGCACTGCGTCATTGACAGGCATTTAATTTACCTTCATCATTCAGGTTTAACACATAAAAGCTCAAACCCATGAAGAAGCATCAGGTTCAAAGAATCGTCAGTCACATTAAATGTTCAAAGTTAGCCAGTCTGAACATTTGTCCAAATCTAATATCATGGCTTATGGTTTAACGCCCGTCCCCTGCAAGCAACAAGTTCATCATAAAGTTGGCATGAAATATTCCGTTACATCAATGATTCCTTTTTCATGGCGTAGGATGAAAGTGTCTGGATGTGGATCGATGGGATCCTGGATCTCATCAAGAAATATCTGTCCGAGCTTTGGCAGAACGGGTAAGATCTCCGGTTCTGGTTACAATGCATCTCTTCCTGCTTTTATTCACCAATAATCATTTGAGGATATTTATTTTTCCAGCTATATTATGGGTTTCGTGAGCAAACGGAGAACAAGTTCCTTGTTGCTGAAAAAACCAACCGGGACATTTCTGATCCGGTTCAGTGAAAGCATCAGAGATGGAGCCATAACCTTCAGCTGGGTGGACCATTCCTCTGGAGGTTTGTTTTAGGCGTTAAGGGACGCTTCCAGAAGCCCACTTTCACAGGGACCAAATGGTCTTGCAGAGACCAGCTTTTCTTCATTGTTCAGCTTATTTTGCTTCTCTGCAGAGTCGCATGTCCATGCTGTGCAGCCCTATACCAAGAAGGAGCTGTCTGTGTTGTCTCTGCCGGATGCAATCAACCACTACACCCTGACGACCCAGGGAAGGAGTTCCAACCCCCTCCTCTATCTCTACCCCGACATCCCCAAAGACTCAGCCTTTGGAAGCTACTACCAGGTCTCTGGTAAGGAATCATGCCTAACATTGTGCTCTCATTTATTTGCAATGATTGGTGATGATGCAGCAACGAGGAGTTTTTTTCCTCTTTAAATGGTATTAAATCCATTTAATTATTTACTCACTGTTTTCTTTTGCTACGTTGAACACTGATTTTAAACAAGAATATGAGGGAGTGAAGTCGGTAGGCCAACTCACTCGACTCCAAACGGATCATTGCTGAAACGCGGGATGATCAATGGTCTTAATGAAATCCAAACGTCACATTTTGCATTATCAAATTGTCGTGGGAAAAAAGTATTCATCTATTCATCCTAGTTAAATAAACAGAGATCGATGGATTTCACTCATTCGGCACTTTATTCATATCTTTGCAAAGAGAGAACAGTTCATCATGCAGCCCTAATGGCAGCATGCTGCTCTGTTCTGCATGAGCAGCGTTCGTTCCTCCTTACTGACAATAATGGAAAGCAGTCAGAGTCAAAACTAATTACAGACACTTTGGTTAAACAGTAACATGTTATGAATAAACCTGGAGAAAGAATCTGGTTTGTTATGGAAGAAGCTCTGTCTGGTCTACAAACACCATCCTGCAGAGATGGTGCTGGCCTTCAAGGTGAAACAGACAGAGTGAAAACTTTTAGGGAGTAAATAAGAAATGAATATATAATAGAATAAAAATGTTCTGACAACAGACAATCCTTTCTATTATAAAAGGATATCCTTGTGTAATCGATAATAAAAAGGAAAATTAATGAATATATGTAAAGAAAGCTAAAAACTAAGAAAACAAAATAAAAAAACATCAACAATGCACACCTGCATTCAAGTCAGTGGAAAATGTTAAATGATTATAATAGATGGAAAAGATTGATAGCTAAAATATGTAACCAATAAATGGAGCCCTGGAATCTCATCCTAGTTGGCAAAAACATTTAACTGTTTTCCCCATGAAACTTTTTATGGTAAAAGCTCAATTTGCTGAACATTTTAAATTGTAGTTATCAGTTACTGTTTTTGTTTCCCTGGAAAGAGACGGGGAAAAAAAAAAAACTCACTACACTGTTCAGAATTATTAGGCAAGGTGTATTTTTGAGGATTATTTTTATTATTGGGCTTCAATTGTTCTCAATCAACCCAAAATACTCCTTAATGTCAAAGTTTCATATTTGGAAGTTTTTTATTTATTTATTTATTTTTGATACAAATAAAGTTTACTTACTTACTTACTTACACCATGACGCTCTAAATCCTTCCATCCATAGATTCTGTCAGAGTCTTGATCTGTGTGCGATCCTCATGGCGTGCAGCAGCCTCCCCTGTTTTCCCTCCCTGTAGATCTCACCTTTCATGAAGGACCACAGGTTCTCCATGGGGTTCAGATCAGGTGACCAAGGGGGCCATGTCATTATTTCTCCTTTTAGCCTTTTCCTGGCCGCCACGCTGTGGTGTATTCTGGATGCGTGTGACGTGAGCATCGTCCCCTGCAGGAATATCAGGTTTTTCTTGAATGATGGTGACTTCTTCTTGTTCCATTGTTTGAAGAAGGTGTCTTCCAGAAACTGGCAGTAGGTCTGGGAGTTTGATCTTGACTCAATCATCAACCTGAAAAGGTCCCACAGGATCATCTTTTGATGATAGCAGCCCACAGCATTACCCCCACCTCCACCTTGCTGGCGCCTGAGACCTGGATAAGGAACTTGCTGCCCTTTCCTGGTCCAGCCTGGTGCCCATCCATCCATCTGGGCCATCTAGACTCTCTCTCATTCCATCAGACCCAAACACCTTGGAGGAATCAGTCTGCAGAGATTTCTTGGCCCAATCTTGACGTTTTTGCTCTTGGCGTCTTGTTCAAAAGGTGGCCTTTTTCAGCTTTCCCTAAATTTGGCCAGGTCCCTGAGGATTGAGCACCTTATTGCTTCTCGGCGCCCAGACATGTTGCAGCTCTGAAATATGGAACAACTGGTGGCTAATGGCTTCCTGGCAGCTTCATCCTTCTCAATTCATGGCGAGTTATTTTGCGTCGTCTTTTCTCAACACGCTTCTTGCGTCCCTGTTGGCTATTTGCCATGAACCACCTGATTTCACGATGATCCCGCTTCAACAGATCGGTTATTTCCAAACTGCTGCCCCCCCTACCCCCCGCCCCCTCTGAAAGACATCTGACAATTTTTGACTCTTCAGAATCTGTCAAATCTCTTTTCTCACCCATTCTGCCAAAGGAAAGGAAGTTGCCCAATAATCACACCTTTATAATAGGATGTTGTCATTAGGCCACACCCCATCCCATTACAGAGATGCACACTACCTGATTTACTGAACTGGTAGTTGGCTTTCAAGCCTATGCAGTTTGGAGTAGAACATGTAGGAAAAGGATGATGTGGTCGAAATACTCATTTTCCTAATAATTCTTCACACAGAGTACAAGGTATAATCAAATGATTAACCTGAGCTCCTAAACACAACAGTCAAAAAAAAAAATCAATCTCAATGCAAAATGTTAAAATCATGACACAAAGATGTTACACACAGATTCAGTTCAGCTCTTCAGAATCAGGCTCAGTCAAAGCACACATTGAAAAGTTGGAGGATTTAATCTCAGCGCTCCTCTTTCCCAATGGTAGCTGAGACCTGATCATCAGAGTTCATCCTATAATCCAGAAATCTCTGCCAATACTGACCATCAGCCATCAGCTGCTCATCTAACACTTGGACTTTCTTTTGTATTGTAAGAAACTTATATCAAACACTGATACTAAAAATGTTCATCTTTCATTAAAATACAACACATTTCCCTTCTCATTCATGTTGTATGATTAAAAAAATCAAAGCTGATGTCAGACATCTTCAGGTGGGCGTCTTCATCTTTGTGCTGATGTTGGTCCCTTACAGGCGACATTTTGAATGTTAATGTTAGCTTTTATGTATTTTAGTTGCATATTACAAACTACACTCCCATAGCTTTAGTAATCTGTGGTGTAACATTTAGTTTTAACACTTTAAGGGATGAAAATCACTGATTTAATCGTTCATAAGTTTTAAGTGATATACATGTGTGTTAATATATGGAGGAAAGGATAATAAAATTCTCTGATTTTCATTCAGAAAAATCTAAATCAAATCAAGGTTAAACATAATAAATTTTATTCTATTGGATTATATTACCCATTCTTTTTCTTCTATTAGGTGCTATTTTGTTTACATTTTTAACACAGTCAAATTAACCATCACCTTTACTGTCTTACTCATAACCTCAGACATTCATGGCACAGGGAGAAAAATCAACATACCACCAAATCATGAAGAGATAAGGCTAATCTCTCCAAGATGCATTTGTGGGAATAGAAAATTGGGCTTGCTTCAATCTAACTCTATAGTTATACTGCTATATGCTTAGACTGAGAGGTCAGTGAGTCGATGCAATCAGCTGGTTTTCCTCAGAAAGCTTTAATCAATCTGACTGTATTGTCTCTGTGTCTTTAGATGACATGTTTTGTGAATTGGCACTTTATAAATTTAATTGGCCGACCGTGCCCATCCCCCGAGACACAGTGAACATGTGACAAGCTTACTTTGAATTTTTTTTATCCTCGTAGGGCTACCTGTAGCTCAGGTAGCCCACCACTGGCCACCCATCCCTTGACACACATTGGAGAGCTGCCTGGCTGACTTTAAGGTATTTAGCCTGAGCTCATGACAACTCAAAGTCCCTTGACCTGCCCCTCATCTTTCTACAGTCATGGCCAAAAGTATTGAGAATGACACAATATTATATTTTCACATGAGTTGCTGCCTTCTGGTTTTCATGTGTGTACATCAGATGTTATCACATACAGAAATAAAATTGCAATCATGAGTAACAGAATGAGTTAATGCAGCAGGTCAGTATTTGCAGTGTTGACTCCTCTTCTTCAGGACCTCTGCAATTCTCCCTGGCTGCTCTCCATCAGCTTCTGGACCAAATCCTGACTGATAGCGCCCATTCTGCTCCATCAATGCTTGCATTTTGTCAGAAGGTTTTCGTTTGTCTGCTGTCTCTTGATGATTGACCACAAGTTTTCAATGGGATTAAGATCAGGGGAGTTTCCAGGCCATGGACCCAACATCTCTCTGTTTTGTTCCCTGAGCCAGTTAGATATCACCTTTGCTTCCATGGCGAGGTGCTCCATCATGCTGGAAAAGGCATCGTTCATCACCAAACTGCTCTGGGACGACAAGCTGGGAGAATTATTCATGGCTGTTTTTAGGTCAGACTGTGAGAGAGCCGACTCCCTTGGCTGAGAAGCAACCCCACCATGAATGGTTTCAGGATGCTTTACAGTCGGCATGAGACCAGACTGGTGGTAGCGCTCATCTGGTCTTCTCCCAACAAGCTATTTTCCAGATGTCCCAAACAATGGGAAAGGGGATTGCTGAGAGGAAATGACTTTCCCCCAGTCCTCAGCAGTCCCCTCCCTGGACCTTTAGCAGAATATCAGTCTGTCCCTGATGGTTTTCCTGGAGAGAAGTGGCTTCTTTGCTGCCCTCCTTCAGACCAGGCCTTGCTCCAAGAGTCTCCGCCTCACAGTGCGTGCAGATGCATTCACACCTGCCTGCTGCCATTCCTGAGCAAGCTCTGCACCGCTGGTAGCCCGATCCCGCAGCTGAAACACTTTAAAGAGACCATCCACACCTGTGTTAATGGAGCAATCACTGAAACCATGTTAGCTGGTCCTTTAAGGCAGGGCTGTAATGACCTTGAAATGTGTTTTGGGGGATAAAGTTCATTTTCTAGGCAAATATTGACTTTGCAATTAATTTCTGTTACGCTGATCACTCTATAACATTTTGGAGTAAGTGCAAATTGCTGTTATAAAAACTGAAGCAGTAGACTTAATAAATAACATTTGAATTATTCTCAAAACGTTTGGCCATGGCTGTACACTGGGCCTCATGCAGCAACATTTTGTTGTTCTTTTTATAAATTTCTCTTCCCAAAGGCAATTGGTTAAATGGTCCAATAAAACCAAAGTTGTATAAAAAACAATATGAAAATCCAAAAAGGGGAAAACCAAGTGGTGGAGATAATCTAAAAATGTCCCATGGACATTCAGGCTGCTTGTTCATTTTTAAACTAATTAAAGGTTTTTGTACTCATAGACTGAAATCAGTTTTATTGAAGAACATTTCAAATCATGTTAAATGCTTATAAATGAAATCTAAAAAGTAATTGCTTGTTTGTTTGTTTAGGACCTTCTACAACCAATAATAACATTAAGGAATACGTCCAGAGGATTCTTGCTGTTGTTTCTATGTAAGTTTCTGCTAAAGTTAAGCCGTTTCCATGACAAAGTTTTGATATTTTCTTTTGCTGAAGTAAGGAAATAATGTCTTTTCTGAACAGCAACCCAACTCCTCCTCCATCACCACCCAGAGATGTGCCACCAATGGACATTGAAAGTTTGGAGCCAAGCGATTGGTTGGAGGACATTTTATCTTGCCTAATGGAGCCAGATTTCCTTCAACTGGCCCCTCAGGAAGACTTCCAGCATGTTGATTTCCCCCTCAGTGACAGTATGGATCACTGAATCCATCATCACAATAAATCATGGCAGATCTCACCGATTACTGAATGCAAAAAATTAAAATGGCTTTTGTTGTAACTAAGTGGCCAATTTCAGGTGTGAGGGAGCAGTAGGAAAGCCCAGACAATTACCTCTCCTAGTAGAATCCCAAGTAGAAATTGGCCTCCATTCCACATTCTGACTCCTCTGAACATCACTCTCTTCTCTGTATGTTATCTCCATAAGTGTTCTCCATATGTAGTCTCTGTTGTTCACCATAAAAATCCAGAGCAAGTCCATTTATCCGACCAGGTCAAGCTCTACAACAGCGATCGCAAGAAACTGGACCAATAACGTTAACATCTGGTTTGTAGAACTTGGGAAGGACATATCGGTTATTACAAATTAAAACCAAATGTTCATATATTCCCTCAAAAGAACAGTTTTATTTATTTAATGCAAACTACTAATACTTTAACATTCAGGAAGAAGATCTGTCTTCAAATCCAGTCACAACACAGAGCAACTTCTTATTGCATACACGCAACACTGACTTTGGAAGTTAAGAGTATGAATGAATTTTGGGCATCCATATTACACAGACCAAGAACAAAAATAAGTTTGGGCAGAAATTGCACATGAGCTGGATGCCGACGCAAAGTTTTAATGCTGTCATACTAAATTAGGCTTCCATTACCTTGTATTAAGCTCCTATTAACAAATGAAGGAATATTACATATGCTCTCTTCAAGCCCCAAGGAACTCAGTGGATCAAGACAGAACTGCAGATGCTATAGGCGTGGCTTGGTGGAGGTGCTTTGGAACTGCGCACAGAAGTTATGGAGGAAATGGAATTTCGGGGCTTACCCTTGCTTCCCAGGATTTAGAAGCTGCTCACTGCTCCTTAAGGCAGTGCTTTTCAACCTTGGTCCTCCAGGGACACATCCCTGCATGTTTTAGATGGTTCTCATCTGATTCAGATTGCTGCAGATCAGTAAACCCTAATAAAATGCTATCAATTGATATCAGATCTGTAAAAGATGGGAAATATCCAAGACATGCAGAATAGTGTGCCTTAAGGACCGTGGTTAAAAAAACTGCTTTAACGGATGGATTAAATCCAGCTTTCTTAACGCTTGTCCTAAGGGCCCATTGTCTTCCAGTTTTTTTAGGTGTTTCCCTGTCTTCACACCCCTGATCTGAATGAAAAGGTGACAAACTGGCTTTTGCAGCATTTGATGGCTGCCAAGAAGGTAATGCTATCATTTGGATCAGGTTTGCTTAAGTAAAAGGACATGGTGCCCTGAGGACCAGTGTTAAGAAATCCTGGATTAGATGTAGCCTAATAAGGTGATGTAATATACAATTCTAATTCATTCTCAAACAAATCTTAGTTTGTGTGCTACATAAGGGTTGGGTTTGATCAAAGTGTTTGGTTGCATCAAATGTATTGAAGAAAACAGCATTACAAAGAACATCACCATCCGTGCCAACCAACGACCCTGGATGAATGGAGAGGGTTGGAAATCGCTAAAAGAACGGAACTCTGCTTTGGTGAGTCCGGTGACAGAGGCTCAGAGGATAGCGAGAGCCAACTTGAACTGTGCCATCAGATCAGCGAAGCAGAACCTCAGCCAGAAGATCACACTAACTGTCCTGGTAAGGTGAGAAAAGGATAATTACATTAAGAAGTTGAAAGGAATTAGTCAGGAATTGAGTCAACTGCCTTTAGTACCAGTAATAATCTTGGTTTATCTTTTAAGTATAAACACTATGGGCCGGATTTATCAAGATCCAATTTTGCGTGCAGTAATTTGCATTCGCAAACTGGAATTTTGCACAAGGGGCTGAACCATGGTTTGTGTGTGATTTAACAAGAGTGATTAAGCGTGAACTGGTGGCAGGTGCAAAACTGTTGGAGACGCCCTATTTAAATGATGGTTTTGCAGTGATTTTGTGTTGTTTGCAGCAAAGTAGTTTGTACAAACTGGTGCATTAAGAAATTTAAATCTTACAGTGACCCCCCACCCCCTCCAAAAAAAAAAAAAATATATATATATATATATATATATATATATATATATATATATATATATATATATATATATATATATATATATATATATATATGCAACCGTTATTCCCTAAGGTGGTATGTGGCTGAATTTCTACTTCACTGCAGTAAACCAGAACAAAACAGGTGTTTTGTATTGGCATGTGGAAAAATGCACATACCAACTGGCTCACAAGAAGTGACTGTGGATGAGATTACTGCGCGTACGCGCATCCCCTCAAGCAGTATTGGCATGTTGCCCCACAGGCTGAGGGGGAGGTCAGGGGTTCTCCAGTAGGGCGTCAGGGGCTTACATGGCATTTAGAACGCCGACAGCACTTCTGAAAACGATAGGGAGATCCCAGCTCGCTGCAACCGTACGCTGGAATGACCAAGATGCAAAAAAGTGCAATGTTGCAGGGAGTTTTGTGATATCTGGTATTATGTGGGTCCTCCTTGTGGCTGGCTCCAAATCCATTCTGAGTTCCCCAACAGCTCCAAAATGGCAATGCTGGATAAACGCATATGTTTTGATGATAGTTTCCTCGCTCATTCCAAAAATATTCACACGGAGTGAAAAAATGCGTCTCAGCGCCTCCTTGCTTCATTTCATGTCTCCTTGCGACAATAACTGCTGCCATGTGTGCGCAATTACGCATACAGACCATTTGCACCTTCTTTGAAACGTGTTAAATATTCAATTCAATTCCAGTTTATTTATATAGCTTCAAATTCACAACACATGTCATCTCAAGGCACTTTACAGTTCAACCAGATCATACAGTCAAATCTGCATAAGAAGTTTTCTATCTAAGGAAAACCAGTTGATTGCATTGACTCAAATACAATCCCCACACTAAGCATGCTTGTAGCAACAGTGGAGAGGAAAAACTCCCTTTTAACAGGAAGAAACCTCCAGCAGAACCAGGCTTCAGTGTGAGCTGCCATCTGCTGAGGCCGACTGGGTTTCAAGGAGACAGAAGCAGAGATACAAAAGCAGCTGTAAAAGGCGTGACCACTCCGCCCAGGAAACACACAGCCAGGCAGACGAAGCTCCAAGGCAGCTCCCATGCCAGAGGATCTAAGAGAGCACATCCACTCAGTCACGGTCAGAGAAACAGGACCACACTGGAAAACAGGCCGCATCTCCAACATCTATAAAACAAGGGGTGTTGATGGAAGCAGCACAGCTGATGTTTCTTTTCCAGGATGACGCCACAGCCAAACAGGAACAGACGAGGCAAAGCTACTCTGAGGAAAAGCAGAGAGAGCAGAAGGTTAGAGATTGAACTAACAGATTCTGCAGAATAGGAGAACAGAGAGAGAATGAAGCAGAATGATGAAATGGGGGTCCCTATGTCCTCCATCCCAGTCTAAGCCTATAGCAGCATAACTATAGAGATAGATCAGGATAACCTGAGCCACTCTAACTAGAAGCTTTATCAAAAAGGAAAGTTTTAAGCCTAGCCTTAAAAGTAGACAGGGTGTTTGCCTCACCGGACTAAAACTGGTAGTTGGTTCCACAGGAGAGGAGCCTGAGAACTAAAAGATCTGCCTCCCCATCTCTACTTTTTAGAAATTCTAGGAACCACTAGTAAACCTGCAGATTGAGAGCCAGAGTGCTCTGTTAGGAACATAAGGAACAATCAGATCTCTGATATAAGATGGAGCTTGGCCATTTAAGGCTTTATATGTGAGAAGTAGGATTTTAAATTCTATTCTGGATTTAACAGGAAGCCAATGAAGAGAAGCCAGGATAGGAGAGATATGATCTCTCTTTTTAATTTTCATCAGAACTCTGGCTGCAGCATTTTGGATCAGCTGAAGGCTTTTTAACTACAGTTTGTGGACTTCCTGATAGTAAAGAATTACAATAGTCCAGCCTTGAAGTAACAAATGCATGGACTAGTTTCTCAGCATCACCCCTGGACAGGAGATTTCTAATTTTTGCAATGTTTTCCTCAGACGAAAGAAGGAAAATTCTAGAAACCTCTTTGATCTGGGATTTAAATGACAGGTCCTGATCAAAAATAACACCAAGATTTTTACTTTATTATCTGGAAATCAGTTTAATCCCATCCAAATGAAGTGACTGGCTAATCAGCTTCTTTTCAGAGACTCTGGTCCAAAGACTATAACTTCTGTTTTGTCTGCATTCAGAAGCAGAAAGTTAAGAGTCATCCAGGTTTTATGTCTTCAAGACATGCCTGTAATCTATGTAATGGGTTAGCTTCATCTGGATTATAGACAGATATAGCTGAGTATCATCAGCATAACAGTGGAAATTAATCCCATGCTGCTCCAATAATTCTACCAATTGGGAGCATGTATAAAGTAAAGAGAATTGGTCCTAAAGCACTGATCCCTGTGGTACTCCACAGGTAACCTTTTGAGCAAGTTGAAGATCTATATCATTAACATGAACAAACTGAATTCGATCAGATAGATAAGATTTAAACCAGCGTCTAGTGCTGTTCCTTTAATTCCAACAAAATATTCAAGTCTTTCTAAAAAATATTATGGTCAACTGTATCAAATGCAGCACTAAGATCCAAACAGGACGCTAGCACAGATGCAGCAAGTCCATTATCTGAGGCCATGAATATGATATTATTAGTGACTTTCACCAGAGCTGTTTCAGTGCTATGATGAGCTCTAAAGCCAGACTGAAACTCTTCAAAAGTTCATTATGGTGTAAGTGATCGCGAAACTTGTTTGGCAACTACTTTCTCAAGAATTTTGATAAGAAAGGAAGATTGGATATAGGTCAGATACCGTTAACAAAATTGCTTTCAGGTTTAATAAATAAATCTTTTGCGAGAAGCTAAATTAATATATTTACATGTTCTCCTCCCACAAGACGCACTTTTGGCGTAAACGCCCCATATTGCATATTCATTGCAGAAAAAAGTACTAAATGGATAAGCGGCGCTTATTTAGCACGCTTTTAAAGACCAAATCCTTTTAGCACACGCTGTTGATAGATCAGTTTGTACATCTTTTAGCGTGCACAGTGAAATAGCTCACGTTCTTATACACGCAAACCTTTGATAGATCCGACCCTATGAGTATTATTAAAAGATTAGGTCTGGCTATGGATCCCACTAGTATTGGGGTTAGCAGCTAACTGTCCTGGTAAGTTGATAAGTACTATGAGTGAATATTAATAGATGAGGTTTAGGTGTGGATTCCACTAATATTAGTGTTAAGATTAATTGAAGATAATCATATTAATATTAATTTTAGATCAATGGAGGGAGCAGAGTCAGGGTAGTCTGCCCTGGAATGAGCTAAAAGTCAAACCCCGGCGATAGAGGCCCTTTAACAGGTCCTAATACAATCCAAATCCTTCCATAAGGTGAAAATCAGGATACAAAAATATGGTATGGGTAAATCATTTTGTGAAATTAGAAAGTACCTTTCAAGATATTCTAAACTAAAGAGCAGGGATTTTTGGAACACATCATTAGTAGTGAACCTCAAGGTCATCGGGTGTTTTGGTCATTATCACTAGACACCCTCACTCAAGGATGGCCCAGACAGGGATGATCAGTCCCTGCTGTGTGTTCGATAGCCAATTATGTTAAATAAGTCTAAAACTAAATAAATCACAGTTAAAGAGAAGGAATAACTACAAAAAGGTCAAAGGTCGAGGTCTGGCCAAGCCGGACCCATTACCTTAGTCTAAAAACTTATAAGGTCAATAAGACCATCAAGATGAGACCATCAAGATCAAGACCCGATTGAGTATTGTTAGGAAACCTACGTCCCGTTGCATCCTTCGCCTTGTCACCTAAGCTGGACCAGGGGATGTATAACTACAACCTAGGTCCCGTTGCATCCACGGCCTAGTCACCTAAGCTGGACCAGGGGATGTATAACTACAACCTACGTCCCGTTGCATCCACGGCCTTGTCACCTAAGCTGGACTAGGGGATGTATAACTACAACCTAGTCCCGTTGCATCCACGGCCTAGTCAGTTTAAGCTGGACCAGGGGATGCATACAACCTAGGTCCCGTTGCATCCACGGCCTAGTCACCTAAGCTGGTCCAGGGGATGTATAACTACAACCTAGGTCCCGTTGCATCCACGGCCTAGTCACCTAAGCTGGACCAGGGGATGTATAACTACAACCTAGGTCCCGTTGCATCCACGGCCTAGTCACCTAAGCTGGACCAGGGGATGTATAACTACAACCTAGGTCCCGTTGCATCCACGGCCTAGTCACCTAAGCTGGACCAGGGGATGTATAACTACAACCTACGTCCCGTTGCATCCACGGCCTTGTCACCTAAGCTGGACTAGGGGATGTATAACTACAACCTACATCCTGTTGCATCCACGGCCTAGTCACCTAAGCTGGACAAGGGGATGTAAGATCCTTTTTGGAAAAGATTACAATTTGAAGGAGTCCAATTGTGGTTTAAAGGGAAAAAGATCCAAATTAAACGTGTGGTGCATGTGGCCTGTGCGTTTACCGGGGCTAACCCCCATAGAAGACTGGACCGCTATTAAGGTCCTGAGCTCTGGCATTGTTCCAATAGGGGAACTCAAGGAGGCCACATACTTACCTCCTCACCCAGTACCCTTCGGTAAACAGGTCAGTTGTTGACACCGTTAGGTTACTCTGACCTGCCCAGGTAAGGCTGAAGATCTGGGTCCTGTGTAGTCTGAGCCAGAACCAACCCAGACAGACTGTGATCATCCACATGTCCCCCATGGTTAAAGGACACAAGGAAAAAACATAGAAAGTCATTGCCATCCAGAAGTCCTCCAGGCCACTGCAGTCCCCAAGAATCAAGGGCCAAATCCCCAAATGACGCAGGAGAATTGCAATCGCTTATGACCCCCCCAGATCACCACCACAGGGCAGATCCAGGAAAACAAGGGGGCTAAAGCCACCAAGGAGACAGAGAGCCCCCAGGGAGAACAAGGAATGGTGGCAAAATTAATTGTTGCCATCCAGGCCTCCCCAGGTGGTATGGCTCTCAGCCCCTGTCTGCTGACCCAAAAGGCGGAAAGGGAAAGAACACAGCAGAGCCGCGTCAATCCCCCCCGCAACCAGGAGGGGAGACGGGAAGGGCCACAACAAACTATGGTCCTCCTCACCCCAAGACCAGACTGGAGGAAGACGGCACCAGTAAGGGGATTGAGAAGCCCCCCGGCGGAAAGCTGAGCATGGCCATAAAATAAATTGCAGTCAGTCCTGCCCCCCCAGGTTGCCATGGTGTCCCCCGTAAAGGACAAGGGTCATAGCCAGCCACAGTCCCAAGCCTACTGGGGACAGGAGGACCTTACGGAACTCCAAACACCGACTGGAGATGAGCAAATCCTGTGTTCCATACACCGCACAACTACAGGAAGGGGGAACTTTATCCTATGCTCCATACACCGCACAGCTCTAGGGTCAAGGATGTCATGCGCAAGCTGCACATAAACTGTGTGAGACCAAGGCATGACATAAAAGCGGATATAAATTTGGGCTGGTGTTATCTATCGGTATTACTGCTCGACTCATGGTTTTGTTTTTAAAAGGGTTTGGTGTTAGGGATTCTGAGAGGAAAGAAATCTGTCGCCGAAGGCAGCAGACCTCTCGTGTGCCACAGGCACCTCTGCTCTCGCCCCCAACGCGCTCTATCACTTTTCATTTAGGCCTGCTGGGGTCAGATTGTTTAATCTGAAGATCCAGATACGTTCAGCCCTCCTGCGTTGGGCTGTGGACCAGGTGGTGCTGGATTGGAGGATGGTGGCAGTTAGGGCCTTCCATCCATGTTGAATAAAGTGTTTAACCAGCAGTGTGTGTGTCTTTTTGTTTTGTTATGTTGTGTCTGTGCTGGGTGAACCGAGTTGAAATGGTATTGCTGGTTTCTCCCACATATTGTATCTGACAAGTGTTGCAGCTGATCAAATAAACACATTTTTTTGTTTTTGGGTGCCCCGAGGAATCTAGCTGGTCATCTGTGTCATTGAATTTGTTTCTGATCCATTGTAGTTATTTGAAAAAGTCTATATGACATTTGACCTTGGATGTATGGAGCGGTTTAACCCTGGCTCTCACTTAAAGGTCTCTCAGGTTTTTCATTTTTTCTGGAAGCTGCAATGATTTTATGATTCTTAAGTATTTGTGTGTTGGATTGAAATTTGGTGAAATTGTTCTTAATGTTATGAATCCGCTGACCTGCCGAGGTAGAATAAGTGGTGATCAGAGGGATGGCCGGAGCGGCATCCAGGGGTCTGGACTGAAGGAAGGACGCTCTGCATCTCCTCAGGAAGTATTTGCTGTAACCCCTCTGCCTTAGGGCCTTAAAAAGGGTTCTGGTGGCTTCCAGGAAGTCTGATTTTTGAGTGCAAATTCTGTGAAATCTGAGTAGTTGAGACTTAATCCTGTATATGTGTGTTTGGGATGGAAGCTGCTCTTAAATAGTGCTAGTGTATCAGTAGGCTTAAAACAGACTTTAACCTCTAATTTGTGTGTGGTGCTGAATTGTGGGCCTTTATATGTGGTGGTATCTAGGAAATCCACAGCTGTAACGCTGGTGGTGGATTTTAAAAGGATGGATGGGTTATGTGTGTTGAGGGAGCAGAGGAAGTCCTGAAACTTGTCCTCCAAGTGAGTCCAGAAACCCAAGATGTCGTCCAGGTACCTGTAGTAAAACGGGTGTTTTCTGACATTTACCCAGCGCAATTAATACCTTCATTTATATCAATATTGGTATATAGGCTATCAATGTCAATAGTAAATAAAACAGAATCCTGAGGTAGAGAAAGTGGCTTAATTTTATCAACAAAATCATATATCTTTAATATAGCTTTTATGTAATATAGATACAGTGGGGAAATAAGTATTTGAACCCTTGCTGATTTTGCAGGTTTGCCCACTTATAAAGAATGCAACAATCTACAATTTTAATCATATGTACATTCTAACAGTGAGAGACAGAATCCCAAAAGAAAATTCCAGAAAATCATATCATATGAATTTATAAAAAGATGATAACCGTTTGATGAGGAAAAAACAAGTATTTGACCACCTACCAAATAGCATGTTAATATTTTGTAGAAAAGCCATTATTGGCCAACACAGATGTCAAACAGTTTTTATAGTTGGTGACAAGGTTCGTGTGTCACATTTCAGCAGGGATGTTGACCCCACTCCCTCCCCACTGCAGACACAACCTCCAAATCATTCAGGTTCCCAGGTCCATCGCCTGGCAATTTTTAAGCTCCCTCTCCAAAGATTTTCTAATTGGATTCAGGTCTGGAGACTGGCTGAGCCACTCCAGAACCTTGATGTGCTTCTTCCCAGCCACTCTTTTGTTGCTTTGGCGGTGTGCTTAGGGTCTTTCGCGTGCTGAAACACCCATCCCACTCCACCCATCTTCCAGCTCTCCTAACTTGAGGGAAGGGAGATGTTGGTCCAGTAAATATACGATACATGACCCGTCCATCCTCCCCCTCCAATACCTAAGGAAGTTGTCCTGTTCCCTTTGAGTTGAAAAGCACCCCCTAAAGCATGATGTTGCCACCACCATGGTTGACGGGTGGGGATGGTGTTCTTTGGGTTGTACTCGGTGTTCTTTTCCCTCCAAACACGAGGGATTGAGTTTGGAGGCCAAAAGTTCTATTTTGGTCTCATCTGACAACATTACCTTCTTCAGGCCTCTTCTGAGTCGTTCAGGTGGTGAATGGTGAACTTCATGCAGGCCTGTACATGTTTCTTCTTGAGCATGGGGACCTTGCGTGCGCTGCAAGATTCCGATCCATGACTGCGTAGTGTGTTACCAACCGTTTCTTTTGTAACTGTGGTCCCAGCTGCCTTCAGTTGATTCATCAGTTCCCCACTTGTGGTTTTGGGATGATTCCTCACTGTTCGCATGATCAGGGACACCCCACGAGGAGATCTTGTGTGGAGGCCCAGACCGAGGGAGGTTGGCGGTGGTGTGGCGCTTCTTCCATTTCCTGATAACTGCACCGACAGTTGATCTTTTCTCTCAAGTTGTTTTCCACCTTACTCTTGTAGCCTTGGCCATCCCAGCCTTTGCTAGCAGATCAACAATCTGCAGTCCCTGATGTCCCTAGGAAAGCTCTTTGGTCTCTGCCCATGATGGTGAGGTTGGATGCTGTTTGTTTGGGTGTTGACAGGTGTCCTTTATACAGGTAACGAGGTGAGGCAGGTGTATTTGATGCAGATGATTGGGTTGGGATAGGGGCTGTGTCTGAAAGAAAGACTAACTGGGCTTGTAGGAGCCAGAATACTTTCTGTTTGGTAGGGGGTCAAATACTTGTTTTTCCTCATCAGATGATTCCGTAAAAATTCAAAAAATATCCACTGGACTTGGTTTTCAAGATTTGAAAGCGTTTCGCCACCTCCAGGAAGCTTTCTCGGAATTCAAATGTCTGGATCCGCGTGTGAGTTTTGAGTCTTATATAGACAGCGCCTTGTATAAGCTTGGAAACATGCAATGGTAACCACGATGAATGGGTCGTTAGTTCCATGGTTAACCTGTAATATCTGAACCTGTCTATGATTCTACGGGTCGGTCGTTAAAAGGGGGGAGATTGCCATTAAGGGGGATTGTCTCCTGTAATACCTGAAACCTGTCTATGATTGTTAAGGGTTGGTGGTATAGGGAGGTATTGTTCACCGGCTGGGGCAGGGAGTAGGTCCCTCGTTCCTCTGTGATGGGGTGGGGGTTTGGTGGTGATATCTGGAAGGGATCATGTCTATGATTGAAAAGATCAGATTTTTATTATTTTTATAAATTCATATTATGTGAATTTCTGGAATTTTCTTTGGGATTCTGACTTTCACTGTTAGAATGTACATATACAAACTTTTTTTTGTTGTTGTTAAATATAGGGGACAAGGAGGTGCAGCTGAGATCTTGCAAGAGCTGTGTGTGTAAGTAAAATGGCGACATACAGGTAATTCAAAAAACAATTCCACTCAAGTAAGTAAGCCAATAAATGTAAATAAAACAAAGCAGGTTTAAACTTTAAAAATTGTACTGTATTTCCGAGGGAACAAACTGGAAGGCGAGACCTTGACGAGCCTGGAGAGCTACCTGGACGAGTGTTTTGACAACATCGTAATGGGGAAGCCGAGGAATCCCACATCCACAAACACACCGTCTACCAAGCGATGTCGGTCTAGTTCAACCAGTGCTGCTTCTACCTCTACTTTGTCTGCAGACAGGAGCTACAGCGACGTCCTGGAATCCATTGACAAAAAGCTAACCAGCCTGGATGCCCGCCTGGCCCTGCTAGAAGTCCTGCATAAGGAGTTTCAAGCTCTGAGAGAGTTGCTGGAATTCAGCCAATCTCAGCTGGCCTCCGTTACCGCCGAGAACGAAGCACTGAAGGGGGAAGTTACCAAACTCACCGAGGGGATGATCCAGCTATCTGGTGAAAATAAAAAGATTAAGGAATCCATTCTGGACATTCAGTCGCGGAGCCTGAGAGACAATCTCATCTTCGCAGGAATTGCTGAACAGCAAGAAGGAGAACCCGATGCAACAGTGCGTGAGTTCCTCCAGAAGAAGCTGAAAATCCCGGCGGACCAGGTAAAAAACATCACCTTCCATCGCGTTCACCGGCTCGGAGGTAAGAAGCCTGATAAATCCCGTCCTAGACCAATTGTAGCTAAGTTTGAGCATTACAAGCAGAAAGAACAGGTCAGGAGTCAGGGCAGAGAGCTGAGAGGAACAGATTTCAGCGTCAATGACCAGTTTCCAAAGGAAATATTAGATTGCAGACGGGTCTTATTCCCAATCAGGAAGAAATATATTAGTGAAGGCGTCAGAGCTACAGTAGCAGTTGACAAACTTTATATTAATGGTCAGTGTTTTAGGGATCAGAAGATCACTCCTTGGCTTTATTAGATGCACAACAGGTGGATTTAAAGCAGGTGACACCTGATCAAAGTGTATAGAACATTTCATGTTGATAAATGAAATATATGCACAGCTCTAGAGCACGTTTGCCTTGTATGGCTGTTAGTTACAGCTGGGTACAGAATGCATGGGCTGGGGTTCTTCTTCTTTCACCTTTTCTTACTCATTGCACTCTCTTAATTTTCTGTCTTCTTTTTTCTTATTTGTCTACTTCTTCCCTGTGGTCCACACAATCACAAGCACACGGTTTGATGCTACCTGGGTCTAGGTATAACTATTTATTTAGAGGCATGTACTTTTCATCTTCTCACTTACATCTATGGTGAATGTGAGGTTTGTGACATGGAATGTGCATGGAGCTGGCACCAGAGAGAAACAATTTTTAACCAGCTTAAAAGATTAAATGCAGATGTTGTCTTATTGCAGGAAACCCATAAATCAGCGGCAACTATAAGTGATCTTAACTCCCCTGAGTTCCCTGATGTGTTTGCAGCCTGCTATAACTCTAGATAGAGAGGAGTAGCAATTTTAATCCACAAAAACCTCACTTTTACTTTATTAGACAAAATTATTGATCTTGAAGGCAGATTCATCATAATTAAAATATCTATTCATAACCAAAAGTGGTGTATTGTCAGCATATATGGTCCAAATGTTGATGATCCCTCATTCTTTCACAAACTTTTTCATGCACTTTCAAAGCACGGGGACGGTTCTCTAATTATTGGGGGTGACCTCAACTTTATTCTAAATGGAGAAACAGACAGGTTGAATACAACATGGACTCAGCGCAGTTGGCAATCATTAAATATAATCAAACAATACATGAGTGATTTTGGTCTTTGCAATGCATGGTGATCTCTTCATCCTAACAGTAAGGAATACACTTTCTTTTTCTAATGTCCATCATTCCTACTCTCGTTTGGACTATTTTCTAATCAGCAGCTCGCTGCTGTCTGATGTCTCAGATGCTGTAATCCATCCTATTGCTGTCAGTGATCATGCTCCTGTTACTTTAACCCTAATAAATAAAAAAATAGCCCCACTAAACAAGAGCTGGAGATTAAATACATTACTGCTTAAAGATGAAGAGTTTCTCAAATTTTTCAAGGAAGAGTGGGCATCATACTTGGTGTGCGATGATTTACCAGGAACATCAGCATCTATACCATGGGAAGCAGGGAACGCAGTGATGAGAGGTAAAATAATTTAATTCTCATCTCATAAAAAAAAGTTAGAACAAAAAAAGATCCAGGAATTAGAGGGAAAAATAAAGTTACTAAAAATCTCGCTAGACGAGGAAAAATTAGGTGAAATCTGTAAAATAAAACTCGAACTAAACAAATATATTTAAAAGAAAAATTTGATTCAAAGACTTCGAATTGATAACTTTCAACATAGCAATAAGTCAGGAAGTTTCTTAGCTAATCAGCTAAAAATAAACAAAAGAAAAAACTGTAATGATCTCAAAATATAGGACCCAGAATTCAAGTGAGACTGATCATTAGGGAAGTTCAAAGCATTTATTTATCAAAGATTTTATTATGTTGTTTTTATGTGTTTTTATATGTCTTATTGTACTGCTGCTTCTTGGCAGCGAGGTCTCCCTCGAAAAAGAGATTTTATCTCAAGGGACTTCCTGGTAAAAATAAAAGGTTAAATAACAAAAACAAACAAAAATTAACAAACAGGTGCAAAGTTAGGGCTGCTTGTCTGCTGTGGGGCAAATCTCTGCAGTGATAGGAGAATACAGGTCAGTGACTGGATGTGGAGCTGAATACGACTTGGAGCTAGTCACTGACCTGATTCAAAGTTCAGTCCGTTCGCAAAGGTTTGACCGCAGTTGAAACGTGCGACGCCCCCAGAGTGTCAAGAGAGCGAGCAGCAGACGCCGAGCAGCAACAGAGTCCAGAAGGGAAATGCTCCACCTTTCTGGTTCCTTGTGGATTTTGGGGATAAAATAAAACCTTCTGGCTCTGGGCTCAGAGGACCCACGTACGTAGGATTTTTGTTTAGCGTTAATACATTTCTTTTTATATAAATGATCATGAATCTTATTTACTTGGGGGATTGTATTTATATAAATAGGAGTATCTAATCTTTTATAATAAGTATCATTATATATTTGTTTATATCCCTCCCACAAATATTGCTCTCTGTCCATAATGACAATAGAGCTGCCCTTGACGGTTTAGGTTAGGTATGGTTTTAATACATTTAAAATTTGTATGTATATATTTTAGGTCCTGTGAAATTAGTTATTCTACCTCAGGAGGAAAAGAAGAAATAGGAGGAAGCAGCTCAACTCCGGCATAAAAGGTAAGTGGTTATTATAATTTTTATTTCCAACCTCATCTTTATGGTAGATGGCCAATTTAATCCTTCTGTGGTAGTGTTGCGGATCATGCCTCATTTGAATTTTAAGTTTGCCCAATATATTATTACCCTGGATGGGTAACCCATTAGGGTTAGGTGTAGGGACATGTCCAGTTGTTGAGAATACTCCTGTGTCCATTAGGGTTAGGGACATGTCCAATTGTTGAGAATACTCCTGTGTCCCTCAGTTATGTCCGTGCCCCTGGTGAGGCAAAGTTACCGTTTGTCCCATTCAAAAGTACAGCGAGTTGGCCCATTCATTCGGCCCTAGACATGTCTGAACCCCGATGCATCCTAATGTCCCATCGCCAAATGCCTCATCTCGTCCCTAGTTTCTCGGTCCTAGGACATGTCCAATGTATGGGGCGGCCGATTGTCCCAATGGAAAGAACTACAATGAACCGTTTTTCCAAATGTCTATGCGATGTCTAATAGGAAGTAATGCGGGGTGTCCCCAGCCAAGCGTCCTATACTGAGTTATACAAACTGTCCAGGTGCCCTCTGGTGGTCAATCGGGGAATATACCGAATCGGCACCCTAACCTGTCGTTTTTTGTAAGACTTTGCCCACTTTGGGGGTCTGCCCCGGGCTCGGGGTGGGCGTGAAAAATCGGGTGACCCGGGCATAAGGGTCACGAGGCTTTGCCCTATTTTTAGGCCCAGGGCCCCGGAGCCTGGGGCCTTCGGTTTGGCCCCAGGAAGTTTTCAAAAACGGCAATTAAGTGCTACCTAATGTCCGAAAACTTCGCCAGGCCCCTATTGTGGGTTAGGTGTAGGAATAGTGTCACGATGACATCCCCCTCAATCAGTCGTTTGACCGAAAAAGGTATGGTTCAGGGAGTCAAAGGCAAGGCACTGGCCGACGCATGTCACTCAAGAGCTCATCTCCTTTTGTTTGGCCCGGGTAGGAAGTACACAGCAAAGACATTCTAAAAAAATAAATAAAAATTGTTGGATGGAGTTACAGAATAGGATAGCATGGAGGCCCTTTAACAGGTCCCAATACCATCCAAATTCCTCCATACGATTAAAGTCAGAGTAAATGGTGAAGGTATGCGTTGATCATATAGTAGAGGTAGAAAGGATACTATAAAATATTCTAAACTAAATAAAAGGAATTTTTGGAACACATCATCAGTAGTGGACCTCAAGATCATCGGGTGTTTCGGCCATTATCACTAGACACCCTCACTCGAGGACGGCCCAGACAGGGATGATCAGTCCCTGCTGTGTGTCCAACAGCCAATTAGGTTTAAAGAAATCTAAAACTAAGTCAGTCACAGCATAAAAGAAGAAAAAAACTACGAAAGGTCAAAGGTCAAGGTCCGATTTAGGACCCATTACCTTAGTGAAAAAATCTACCATGAAAGGTCAAAGGTAGGGTTAGGCGTTAGACACTCTCTCGATGATTGGGCCCCCCCACTCAGCCCGACGGCCCGAGCAGTTGGCTAGGGGATCAAAGGCAATGCACGGGCCCACGCACGTAGGTCCCGTTGGTATCTCTCAGATCCATAGTCAAACCAGACTAGGGGATGTAAAACTTCAAGAACTAGGGTTAGCTTTTAGGAGTATTGTGGTAAAAAGGGAAAAAGTGTCAAGGCTAGGGATCTGCAGATGTGTAATTTTAATTGCCGGGGCAGGCGTTAGACACTCTCTCGATGGGTCACTCCGACGTATTTAAAGCAGTTGGCTAGGGGATTGCACGGTTAGGGCATCTCTCAGATCCATAGTCAAACCAGTTTGTAAAACTTCAAGAACTAGGGTTAGCTTTTAGAGTAAGGTAAGTGTCAAGGCTGAGGGATCTGCTAAGTGTAATTTTAAAGCAAGGGTCAGATTTTAAGGTTAGGCTGGGATTTCACGTTTGTTGGTAACATTAGGGTCAGTAGCTAATTAGTTTGGTAAGGTGATAGAACTAGGGCTTAGCTTTTAGAGTTAAGGTAAGTGTCAAGGCTAGGGATCTGCTGAGTGTAATTTTAAAGCAAGGGTCAGGATTTTAAGGTTAGGCTGGGATTTCACTAACATTAGGGTCAGTAGCTAATTAGTTTGGTAAGGTGATAGTAAGGGCTTAAATTAGGGTTAGGGCAAGTGTCAAGGCTAGGGACTGGCTAAGTGTAGTTTTAAGGCAAGGGTCAGGTTTTTAGGGTTAGGCAGGGATTTTACTAATATTAGGATCAGTAGCTAATTAGTCTGGTAAGGTGATAGTAAGGGCTTAAATTAGGGTTAGGGCAAGTGTCAAGGCTAGGGACTGGCAAGTGTAGTTTTAAGGCAAGGGTCACTTAGGGTTAGGCAAGGATTCCACTAATCTTAGGGTTAGTAGCTAATTGGTCTGGTAAGTTGATATGAATCCATCCACCAACCACTAGGCCGACTAGTGGATGACTGAAGTGACAATGCCCTAACCACTAGGCAGAGCTAATTGGATGACTAGTGACAATGCCTAACCACCAGGCTGACTGAGTGGATGACCATTACATCATAATGGCCTAACCACTAGGCTGACTAGTGGATGACTGGTGACAATGCCTAACCACTAGGCTGACTGGTAGGATGACTGGTTGGCAATCACTGGCAATCCACTTTAGGCGACTAGTGTGGATGACCCCTAGTGACAATGCCCTAACCACTAGGCTGACTAGTGGATGACTAGTAGCTGGGCCTTCCACCACTAGGCTGACTAGTGGATGACCTAGTGACAATACTTGCCCTAACCACTAGGCTGACTGAGTGGATGACTAGTGACAATGCCCTAACCACTAGGCTGACTAGTGGATGACTAGTGGCTAGCCTAACCACTAGGCTGACTAGTGGATGACTAGTGAAAATGGCCTAACCACTAGGCTGACTAGTGGATGACCAGTGGCGATGGCCTAACCACTAGGCTGACTTAGTGGATGACTAGTGAAAATGGCCTAACCACTAGGCTGACTAGTGGATGACGAGTGAAAATGGCCTAACCACTAGGCTGACTAGTGGACTGGCTGGTGACAATGGCCTAACCACTGCCGGGCTGACTAGTGGATGACTAGTGAAAAGTGGCAATAAATAACCACTAGGCTGACTGAGTGGATGACTAGTGACAATGGCCCTAACCACTAGGCTGACTAGTGGATGACTGAGTGGCAATGGCCTAACCACTGAGCTGACTGGGCGGCTGAGCTGATGGCAAAATGGCCCGCACTAAGGCTGACTGGTGGATGACTAGTGACAATGCCCTAACCACTAGGCTGACTGGTGGATGACTAGTGGAAATGCCTAACCACTAGGCTGACTAGTGGATGACTGGTGGCAATGGCCTAACCACTAGGCCGACTAGTGGATGACTAGTGGCAATGGCCACAACCACTAGGCTGATTAGTGGATGACTAGTGGCAATGAAACCCAACCACTAGGCTGACTAGTGGATGACTAGTGACAATGGTCTAACCACTAAGCTCCACTAGTGGATGACTAGTGACAATGGCCTAACCACTTTAGGCTGACTAGTGGATGACTAGTGGCAATGGCCTAACCACTAGGGCTGACTAGTGGATGACTAGTGACAATGCCTAACCGCTAGGTCCCTGTTTTAGGACTGCCAAACGCAATGGCCTAACCACTAGGCTGACTAGTGGATGACTAGTGACAATGCCCTAACCACTAGGCGGACTAGTGGATGACTAGTGGCAATGGCCTAACCACTAAGGGCTGACTAGTGGATGACTAGTGGCAATGGCCTAACCACTAGGCTGACTAGTGGATGACTAGTGACAATGGCTGGCTCAACCACTAGGCTGACTAGTTGATGACTAGTGTGAAATGGCCTAAACCACTAGGCTGACTAGTTGATGACTAGTGGCAATGGCCTAACCACTAGGCTGACTAGTGGATGACTAGTGACAATGGCCTAACCACTTTAGGCTGACTAGTGGATGACTAGTGGCAATGGCCTAACCACTAGGCTGACTGAGTGGATGACTAGTGAAAGCAATGGCCTAATCACTAGGCTGACAATTGGATGACTAGTGGCAATGGCCTAACCACTAGGCTTTGACTGGTGGATGACTGAGTGACAATGCCCTAACCACTAGGCTGACTAGTGGATGACTAGTGTAGCAATGGTCCTAACCACTGGGCCGACTGAGTGGATGACTGGTGTCAATGCCCTAACCACTAGGGCTGACTAGTGGATGACTAGTGACAATGCCCTAACCACTAGGCCGACTAAGGGGGATGGTGGATGACTAGTGACAATGCCCTAACCGCTAGGCTGACTGGTGGATGACTAGTGAAAATGGTCACAACCACTAGGCTGACTGGTGGATGACTGAGTGAGAAATGGCCTAACCACTAGGCTGACTAGGTGGATGACTAGTGAGCAATGGCCTACAGCCACTAGGCTGACTAGTGGATGACTAGTGACAATGCCTAACCACTAGGTCCACTAATTGGATGACTGAGAATGGCAATGGCCACAACCACTAGGCTGACTGGTGGATTGACTGAGTGACAATGGTCACAACCACTAGGCGACTAGTGGATGACTTAGTATGTCAATGCCTAACCACTAGGCTGACTGAGGTGGATGACCTGGTGTCAATGCCCTAACCACTAGGCTGACTGGTGGATGACTAGTGACAATGCCCTAACCACTGAGGCGACGACTAGGGGATGAAGCTAGTGACAATGCCCTAACCACTAGGCTGACTGGTGGATGACTGAGTTGACAATGCCCTATCCACTAGGTCCACTAGTCGGCCTAGTGGTTAGGGCATTGTCACTAGTCATCCACTAGTCGGCCTAGTGGTTAGGGCATTGCACATTGGTCCCGGAGTTTAAGCCCAACTCCCACAGACTTTGCCACTCTGGGTCCCTGATCAGAGACCCTTAACTCCCACACTGCTGCTTGGGAGCTGCACAATGTGTGTGTGCTGCTCCCCAAGGGGAGGGTTAAAATGCAGAAAAGTGAATTTTGTTGCTTTGTACTTGTGAAAATGTAGTGACAATAAAGGTAAATTCTGTTCTTTCCTAACAGAGTCACGTTTCCTGCTGAAGTCATACCAACATGCAGCGTGTTTCTGAGGCTAGTGCATTTTCTTCAGAGGTGTCAGAAATGTAATGAAGTACAAATACTTTGTTACTGTGCCAAAGTACACTTTTTAGGTAAACATACATTTTACTCCATGACTTATTTTTCACGTTCTACTTCTGATTTCTACTTGTTACATTTTCACACAAGTATTTGCCCAGCTTTCTATTTCCTTACATGTATAAACAACGTTACTCGTTACTTTTGGCTTCGGTCTAATGCAGAGGTCACGGATTAGCGGACCGCGGTCTGGTGTTATGCCGTGAAGTGCATGCCTGCCGAGATATCTATACCCAGTTGCGGGAGCGCGCCTCGCTCTGTACAATGGCGACTATCGACGAGGAAAACGGATTAAAATATGTCCAATGGAGCTACTTGTTGTTATATTGATGATATAAAAACGTTTAAATATTCCTCTCGTGGGAAAAAAAATTGTGGTCATTTGGCAGATTCATTTACAAAAGTACGGGTGTTTAATGAACAACATTCAATCCAAAGATTTTGTCCGAGGTACGGCTGATCTCTTTTTATTCACACACAACAATAAACAGTGATGCCGACGTGAGTTTGGAAAATCAAACATGCATCTACACAGCACAGCGTTCACAGACCAGTGTCATGCATTCACGAGTGTCAGATAGCTATGATGCATTCAGGAGCATCCTGACTTTTCTGCCTTCCTCAATCATCTGCTCAGATTTGATCTCCTGTCAGTTAAATTCTATTCAGTTTATTTCTATAGCTCCAATTCACATCATGTCATCTCAGGTCACTTTCCAGTTCACCAGATCATCCAGTCAGATTGATTCAAAGTTTTCTATCTATGAAAACCAGCTGATTGCATCGACTCATTGACTCTTCAGCAATCCCTCACACTAAGCATGCTTGTAGCGACAGTGGAGAGGAAAAACTCCCTTTGAACAGGAAGAAACCTCCAGCAGAACCAGGCTCAGTGTGAGCGGCCATCTGCTGAGGCCCACTGGGGTTCAAGGAGACAGAAGCAGACATAGAAAAAGAAGCATAGATACAAAAGGCAACCAGCTCCACAGGCGGCCCCGTCCAGGAAACACACAGCAGTTGCATACCAACTTTGCAGCTGCTCCAGCCCAGTAAGCATGGGGCCACCGATGGCAGCAATCTGCTGCCTGCGTTTCCAGTCCATTAGCTCAGGTCTGAGCTGAGAGGTCATCAGGTCATCAATCTCTTTGATCACCACGTCCATCTTTGACAGAATCTCCTAAAAAGTAATGTGAGAATTAAGGATATTGAATTTCTTTGATTCAGAAACAAGTCTTTATCTATAAAGATTATGTTTCGCTAACACACACCTTCCTTTTGAAGTCCAGCCTGTTGAGCATTTCCTGTAGTCTTGTTATCCCCTGTTTTATCATATCAGAGGTTCTATCTGCTGATTCTGAAACATGCATTAAAAATGACCATTCAGGTTTTTTTTTCCTGTCCAGATCCTGAAGCCTGATTCAGTTCAGGTCAATCATTGAAGCAGTGAAGTTCTCACCCCGTGACTGTAATGTCTTGTAACAGAAATCAAAGTCGTCCTGCATGTCCTCAATGTTTTTCACTGCTTGGTCCATAAGCTACAAACAAACATTTGATCTTTTTTAAAACACATGAATTAGTCCTGATCTGCATCAACAATGAAGATGTTTTTAGTTACCTGGACACTATTCCTGATGATGCCCACTCTGTTGTCCATATTCTTTTGTCTCTCAAAGGCCACGGAGTCCTGCAATGATTGCTCCAGTGCTCCCTGTTCAAAATGTTCAGTTATCTTCAATGATAATTCACATTTTTCTTATTCTCACTGCACCGAGAAGATTAGAATATAAAGAGGAAGAGCTTTAGGGTCTGCCATAGTGAGGCTGCACATCATGTTGAAAAATGACTGATCTCCCATTCTCTCTGTATTCTATTCAGTGTATTTCTATAGCTCAATTCACATCATGTTCATCTCAAGGTCACTTTCCAGTTCAACCAGATCATCCAGTCAGATTGATTCAAAGTTTCTATCTAAGGAAAACCAGCTGATTGCATCGACTCATTGACTCTTCAGCAATCCCCCTCAGAGCAAGCCTACCCTGCAGAGACACTCTGCTCACTGCTGCCCTCTGGGGGGGCACTACAGAAATCTACAGACTAGAACCAGCAGGCACCAGAACAGCTTCTAGCTGTCGCCCAGTCCCTGAACGCATAGCCTCATAACTGTAGACCCCCGTCTCAACTATAGCGTCTGTAAATCTTTTATCTATTATGCTATTATCTGTCATTCTTTATCCTGTATTATAAACCCACTAATATATATAGATATAAAACACATTTCCTAACTTTCCTGTATAACCAGTGTTTAGTGTCCATATTAATTTTATTGCCTCATACAATTATTCTCTTTATATAAATCATTTATACTCCATGCATACATAGTCTCTGTTAACATGTCAGTAAATGTTTATTTACTGTAAAACACTTTGTTGCTTTGTACTTGTCACAGTGTAATGACAACAAAATTTAATCTATTCTGTTTATCTTGATCTCAGTGTTTGACACAGACACCCTTTACATGCAGATTAATAAATTTAATTTCCTTCAGCTGCTCTCTGTGTCCGTTTGATGCTGGGTGTTTGGCAGCCATATTGGGATGTAAGAAACAGGATCAGAAATGTTAAAAGGATTTTCTGAACTTTCACATCAACTGGAGGAGTTTTAAAATATATTTCACAATAAATTGAGATCTTATTTAAATGCCACTTTTTTATATATTCAAACTACAAAACATTTCAACCATATCATCTAGTTGCTTGTTGCTATGAGACTTAAAGTGCTGAAAAGGTTGTTGGTATTAAGGAGAAATGCCACAGCAGCGTCTTCCTTCCTGCTGCTGTAATAAAGGATTAGAGAGACTTCCTGTTCCCAGCAGACACACCTGTTCCTGCGTGCAGGTGCTGGACAGGATCCGCCGCTCCTCCCTCAGGCAGGTGGAGATGACTCTGGCCATGGCCGTAGGGTTGGTCGTGTATTTCCGCTGGAAAAACATAAAAACAATAATGAATTAAATGTAGACAAAGCAGCAAATAAAGGGATTCAACTGTTGGAGCAGGACAGAAAATCTCTTCTATATAAAGCAGCTTATCTAGGAAAGCCAGAGTAATAGACAATAGATATTAATAGATATTCAGGGAAAGTTTTCCTTTGAGATTTAACCCCTCTTCTGTTTTAATGAGATGATTGTAATCAGAAGAAAGTTTAACCAGCCTCCAATAGGCAGTATATGATTGATGCCAAAATGTTATTATTGGGGACTCCTTTTAAAATTCTCTTCTGGTTTACTGGGATACTGGGAGGAATTAAAGAAAGAATGTATCTTAAAAATGAGCAATCTCCTGTCCAGGGGTGATGCTGAGAAACTAGTCCATGCATTTGTTACTTCAAGGCTGGACTATTGTAAGTCTTTACTATTAGGAAGTCCACAAACTGTAGTTAAAAGCCTTCAGCTGATCCAAAAATGCTGCAGCCAGAGTTCTGATGAAAATGAAAAAAGAGAGATCATATCTCTCTCCTATCCTGGCTTCTCTTCATTGGCTTCCTGTTAAATCCAGAATAGAATTTAAAATCCTCCTTCTTACATATAAAGCCTTAAATGGCCAAGCTCCATCTGATATCAGAGATCTGATTGTTCCTTATGTTCCCTAACAAGAGCACTTAAACTCTCAATCTGCAGGTTTACTAGTGGTTCCTAGAATTTCTAAAAAGAGTAGAATGGGAGGCAGATCTTTTTTTTAGTTCTCAGGCTCCTCTCCTGTGGAACCAACTACCAGTTTTTAGTCCGTGAGGCAGACACCCTGTCTACTTTCAAGGCTAGGCTTAAAACTTTCCTTTTTGATAAAGCTTCTAGTTAGAGGTGGCTCAGGTTATCCTGATCTATCTCTATAGTTCTGCTGCTATAGGCTTAGACTGCTGGAGGGACATAGGGACCCTTTTTCATCATTCTGCTTCATTCTATCTCTATTCTTCCACTTTCTCTGCAGAATCTGTTAGTTCAATCTCTAACGTTCTGCTCTCTCTGCTTTTTTCTCATAGTAGCTTCATCTGGTCTGTTCCTGTTTGGCTGTGACTCCATCCTGGGAGAAATATCAGCTGTGCTGCTGCCATCAACACCTTTGTTTCTAGATGTTGGAGCTTGGCCTGTTTTTGAGTGTAGTCCTGTTTCTCTGGTTTGGCCCATCATGAACAGAATCAGACTGATTAGTTCCCCCTGAGGACTCCTCCTCAGGTATCCTTATGCTAAGTTTGAATAGAAATAGAGCTAGACTCCAGCAGGACCCGACCGATCTGAAGTCCTGTATGGTTGATGGCTGAAAGCTTCTACCCATCAGATCTGCTACTAACAGAAACAGGTTTTAGATGGAAAGCAGAGATTTCCAAAATCTGTTCCTGATTTGCAGATTTAATTGAGGATAGTTGGAAGTGAAGACAGAGGATCTATTTGAGGAGGGGAACATCTCTGTGTTTTCTTCCCAACTCAATCTAACGTCAGTGGCCGGCATCACATCCCGATAAAGAAAAAGTTCAGACTGAGACTTTAGTCCTTCTCCTCCAAACTTCATTCTGGTTCAATTCAACGTTTTGAGCTCATATCTTCAGGTAGTGAGACTTTTACTGACTTTTTTAATCAGCTATATAAATGTTCAAAAGGCTGAATGATGAATAAAACAAAAAACTTTTTACTAATTAGGTTTTGCACATATTTATCAGCCACAAACTTTCCCGCAGTTGTAATCTAACCTCTGCAAGAGTTTTTCTGACATTTCCAGCCAGTGTCTGTCTGCTTCTGCCCATTCAGAAAAGCACCGAAAATATGTGAGGGGAGAGGAACATTTCACCCACAGGAGCTGTCATCAGCACCGTTAGCGGAAATGGATCAGATGCACACCTACACTCAGCAGAGAGGCAGCGCAGCTCAAACTCTGCTTCAAGCAACCATCAATCACAACCTTACTTCTCTTTTTGGTTCTAATGTTTACCTTTCACTGCTGTGCTGTTTGTGTAACAGCTGCTCGTCTTGGCCAAAAGTAGAGCTCATTCTACACAATAAAAAAGTCAAAGTGAAGAAGTGCTTTAAAGTCTGGGTTCTTTGCCCTCATTGTGTGGATGGAGGAACAGACAGCGAAGAGCAGCAGAAAACCACAAACACCACCAGTTCCTGCTTCCTCTCTGGCATTTATGCTTCGACACAAGCAGTCAGATAACACAGGAAGCAGCGGTACGAGCTTCACAGGCCGGTTCTGCAGAGGTGAATACCTTTTCAAGAACAAAGTATATCTGAGATGCTCATCCGCAACCAAACATCCTGCATAACTCCACAATCAAATGATGTTTCTGTTGAGAAACAACCTGAAATCAGTCCGTAAAAATAAAAACATTTTGACGGACTGACTCTGACCTGCATGACTGAGAATCTTCATCAGCAACCTGAAATCAGGGAATAACTACCAGCTTTGCACTTCAGTATTTCAAACTTTTATTTCTGCTTTTGATAAGTGGAGTAATGTGCAGAAATGTTTCTAACAATGTTAGAAGGAGAAATGAGATCCAAATTAAACGCTTAAAGTGAACATGAACTAGATTTAACTTCCTTTCAGCAAGCCCCCCCCAAACACCCTCCATGAACTTCTGCTTATTGTCTGTGTTTTCAAACCGAAGCACATGACCTGTTTTATGGCAGAAGTCTGCTAACGAGCTGCAGGAAGATCTCTACAGGAATAAACGGGCGTCTGACTAAAGGTTTCACAGTGATGCTTATGAAAGTAACCAGAAACTTTTTCCTACAGGCGATGACACAGATTACCGTAAATCCACACAGCAGTCTTTAAGGCTAGAAAACTGAATAATAACAACAAAAGAGGTTGTAGATCAGAAAATAGATTTTCAGCATCTCTTCCTTCTCTCATTTCTGATTATTATCAACAGGTTAAAGATGGTGTGATCATCTAATAACTCAGATATCCTGTGGAACTATTTCCAACAGAATAGAATCTCTAAAACAGGAATTAATGAGCCAATGTTGATATTTTCTTGTCTAAAGGCTCATTTAAAATGTCCGCCTGCTCAGCATATACAGAAATGATGAAATGTTCATTTCAATGGATGGATGTGAACCTTTGTAGAGATGAACATGCGTCCTTGTTGAGTTGAAAATGTGTGATGATGTCTAAAACACCTGCAGCAGGTAGAGCATTGTAGCTACAGACATGACAACTGACTGTTTTCTCCGCCTCCTATAGGGGGCGGCAGTTAGCCCTGCAACCGATGGTGGTCAGAGGGCCGGTGGCGCATCAGTTAATGACTGAGACTATAGAGTCAAGCACTTTGGTCAAGTCCTCTGACTCTAAAAGACGCTTTATAAGTACAGGCCAATTATTTTTAGAAAGGGACACAGATTCTATTGGCTTTGGCGGTTCGGTGGACGTGTCAATCATAATATTAATTTTAAAAATATTGATACGTCCAGGACAAGTATATTTGTTAGAACAGTAAACTTTGTGGTGTCCATGGTTATAAGGACAGAAATGTACCAGTTTGGTAAGTTTCCCTCTGCAGGGCAGAAAAAATAATAATAAAGAAGTTTGCAAAGATATTATTTACAGTTATATTGTTAATAACTAGTTATACTAGGTTTGTCATCATGTAAAAGTATAAGAACTACTTTAAAATAAACTTTTAACACACTTTGACACAAACCTTTTTTAGATGACAAAGATTTATTACTCACAGTTTTTTTATTCATCATATAACTGTCGGTGTTGTTATGGGTCTGGGTCTGGGTATTGGTCTTTTTCTGGGTCTGGGTATTGGGCTTGTTATTGGTCTGAGTCTTGCTCTTGCTGTGGGTCTGGGTATTGGTCTGAGTCTTAGTCTTGGTATTGGTGTTGGTCTGAGTCCTGGTCTTGTTCTTGGTCTGGGCCTCTTGGTATTGGTCTGGGTCTTGGTATTGGTCTGAGTCTTAGTCTTGGTATTGGTCTGAGTCCTGGTCTTGTTCTTGGTCTGGGTCTGGGTATTGGTCTGAGTCTTAGTCTTGGTATTGGTGTTGGTCTGAGTCCTGGTCTTGTTCTTGGTCTGGGTTTTGGTACCTGTATTGATCTGGGTATTGGTCTTTTTTCTGGGTCTGGGTATTGGTCTGAGTCTTAGTCTTGGTATTGGTCTGAGTCCTGGTCTTGTTCTTGGTCTGGGTCTTGGATTTATTCTGGGTCTGGGTATCAATATTGGTCTGGGTTTTGGTCTTGTTCTGGGTCTTGGTATCGGGTGTTGGTCTCGGTCTTGTTCTGGGTCTTGGTATCGGTGTGGTCTCGGTCTTGTTCTGGGTCTTGGTATCGAGTATTGATCTGGGTCTTGGTCTTATTCTGGGTCTTGGTATCAGTATTGGTCTGAGTCTTTGTCTTGTTTTGGGTCTGGGTATTGGTCTTGTTATTGTTCTGAGTCATGGTCTTGTTCTGGGTCTAGGTATTGGTCTTGTTAATGGTCTGAGTCTTGGTCTAGGTATTGTTCCTGTTATTGGTCTGAGTCTTGCTCTTATTCTGGGCCTGGGTCTTGGTATCGGTATTGGTCTGGGTCTTGGTCTTGTTCTGGGTCTTGGTATCAAGTGGACTGGGTCTTGCTATTATTCTGGGTCTGGGTCTTGTTCTTATTCTGGGTCTTGGTATCGATATTGTTCTGGGTCTTGTTATTATTCTGGGTCTGGGTCTTGGTATCTGTATTGGTCTGGGTCTACTTCTTGGTCTGGTTCTTGGTCTTGTTATTATTCTGAGTCTTGTTCTGGGTCTGGGTATTGGTCTTGTTGTTGGTCTGGGTCTTGGTCTTATTCTGGGTCTTGCCCTTGGTATCTGTATTGGTCTGGGTCTACTTCTTGGTCTGGGTTTTGGTCTTGTTATTCGTCTGAGTCTTGGTCTTGTTCTGGGTCTGGGTATTGGTCTTGTTCTGGGTCTGAGTATTGGTCTTGGTCTAGGTCCCGTCTGGTCTTTGTCACAGAGAGTGCAGTATTGTCTACCAAGAACCGGTCTTGACTCCATCCCTTCTTTCATCTAAGTCTCTGATTGTCTTCTCTGTAGTTCTCATGTTCTTATCTGCTTACCTCTGTCACTTTTCTGCTGTTGCATCTGGATTTTCTCCCCATGAGACAAAAAAAGTTGTTGTTTTCTAGATGACAGTGTCGCTGAATGTGTCATGATCTTGGCCCTGATAACTGGCTTAATTATTTATTCCATTCACCTGTCCAACTCTGCCCGTTTCTAATGACTGATTATCTGAGAGTGTTTCTGATTTCCTGATCCTAACCTGTTCTGTTCTACCACCGAGGCATCTTTGTACTCCTGGACCTCTGAGCCTTCCTGTTCTGATCTGTTTGCCTGACCTGGCTTCGGACCTGTGTTAACACACAGCCAGTACGGGTGTGTTCATAAACATTATAGGAGAGTCCTGTGTACTTGTATAGGACTCAGAGTGAGGACCATTTTTTCCGATTTCACCATCACACTGAAGATCAATCATTGTAAAGTGAGGACATTTTGCTGGTCTTCAAAAGGTATTTTGGGCTAAGGTGTCAGGTGGGTTAGAGTGAGGTATTCATTGGTCATGGTTAGGTTTAGGGTTAGTTTTAGGATTAAGGCAAAGAAAGGGTTGAAAATTACAGAAAATCAATGGAAGTCAATACGTGGTCCTCACAACATATAGCAGAACACATGTGTGTGGGGTGGGTATGGGGTGTATTCAAGGAATATACATTTTCATTTACTGGTTTTAGGTATTTCTTTCAATAAATACATTAAAAAGTGGATAAAATTATGTAATTCACATTTCTCTCAAAAATTTTTCTCTGTACTTCATGATGTTTGGCAAATAGTTACCAAACTATAGTATCAACCAGAGCGAGATAATCATTTTATTCAGGAGGAAAATATGAAATGTTTTTAGAAAATAACAGATAACTGTGAATACCTGCAGAGGAAAGTTCAGCTAAAGTTTACCTGTAGCTGCTGCTGAATAATTTTCATATTGTGTCTCTGTAGGAAGTTCTGTTCCTGTGATCGGACCTTCTCCAGCTGGGTCTGTAGATTGGTGAACATCACTGAAGCCATTGACTCGTCGTTGACTGCAGATTCCCTAAAAAGATAAACATCTTATCATCGTGTTTTGAAACACATTGCGATTTGGTGAAAAACATCAAGCAGCTTCAAGAGGCGAACTTCTGAACAGACAATGTTTCTACATCCAAGATGTGAAAAAACAGCCCATGTTTCATTTTAAACATCAATGTTTCTAGGAAATGTTTCTAGGAACTTAAGTATGAAAAATAACTTCATGTTGAAAAGCAAAGATGTTTTTCTGGTTCTGCTTGTTTGAACAGAGCAGCTGCTTGGCTTCATGTCAGAAACCTTCACCCAGAGATCAATCTAAACTCTCAGGAAATGTGATCTAGATTCATTTTTCATGTATTTCTTTTGGCCCAGATATGTGGGTGCAGATGGAAACGGAGCATCAGCTGCAGCTTCTACCAGAGCTTCTGTTGCTACTGACAACCAGAACTTGTCCAGCGTGCAGAGAAAGCGGTCTGCAGGGGGATCAGAGGAGGGGTGACGATAGTGAACCACTCCTATCCAGTCATATTTTTTTGGTGCGTGTCATCATTCAGAAAGTACATATCGAAACTTTCAAGCAGGTTCCTGAAGTTGGAGAAAATAATTCCTTTCATTGTTTGAATGGTTAAGTAATAACTCTCTATAATGACATCATCTCCAGGAACATGTCCCTCGTCTACTGGCAGCTCATCGCTTCAGCTTTCTGCTGTGATCTTAGCAAAGAGGTTTGTTACTGTTGCTTTAGTGAAGCCTAGTTACGGCCATACTTCTAATGTCCAGTCAGAAGCTTGGCCGTAACTAGCCCCGCTCCCACAGACTGCCACTCTGGGTCCCTGAGCAAGACCCTTAACCCCACACTGCTCCCCCGGCACTGCACAATGGCAGCCCACTGCTCCCCTAGGGGAGGGGTTAAATACAGAGAGGGAAGTTTGTTGCTTTATACTTGTGACAGTGGATTGACAATAAAACACTGGGGGAAAAAACAAGGAGGTCTGTGTTGAAAGAGCAGCTTCAATAGTGTTGTGCCATGATTGTGGTTTTGGACGTTGGAACCAGGTCCTTGTTTCATCTTGACATGATGACCAGAGAAGAGGATGCAGTTTTGGCTCATAAACTGCTGTAAGACCTCTGTAATCACAACCCCCCCACCCCAAAGAGATGTGACTTGCCCCCCCACTCTGTGTTTAGGACAGTAAAACCACAGCACACAACATTTCATTCTCTTTTTCCCATAAAGCTGGCAGGGGTTCCGCATCGGAAGAAGTCATCATGGAGATCCAGGCCCAAAAGGCCCAGATCTCCAGAGTGATCAAGTCATGGTGGATACTTTTCAGAACCAAACTGCTGCAAAACAGACATTTTTGCAACACATTTCTCTTGACTTTCAGAACTTATAGAGCCAGACTGGATGAGAAAGTCTCCTGAAGATTCTTTGGTTTGAGCCGCATGGAAAAGAAAACCGCCGTTTGCTGTGAGCCTGCCTACTAAGCTGCTGCTGGATGAAACTTTCCAAACGGACACGGACAGAGGTTTGCAGGTCTGGCATGATTAGGAACAGAACAGTATGTCCTTTCATGATGTTTGATCATTTCATGTGTTTACTGATGAGTAAAGACAAAGCTAACAGGATGGACTGCATGCTATGCTATGCTACAGGAATATGTGTTAAGCTGTTGCTAAAGCTTAGAGCTTTATTCATTAAGGATTTAAACACTGATATAACATCAGTGTTCATGTCTTCCTCAGATGCTCGTTACATTTCCATTACCAAGTCTGACCGAGAGTCATTTAGTGGAATCCTGATGTCTATTAAGCTGCTAGCTATTTCAAAGAGTAAAGAATCACATTTGCCTAAAGGTTACTGGTTCCTGATTAAGCAAATCATTCAATAAAACATAATTTATCCAAATAATGTTTTTATTCACCTCATGGATTTGCATTGTGAATTGGTCTGAAAAACATTCAAATTTCTCTAAAATTAGTGAAAAGCTAATTTGATCAGATCCCAAATTCTTCCAGATAAACTTTGGTTTCAAACACAGAATCCATCTTAAACTGTAATCTGGTTTTCAACCATGTTTCCCTTCCTCTTTGTTCATAGTAGTTAGTTTAGTTTCACTAGTTTTATTCAAGAGTTAATAGCTGAAATATGTTTGACTTGGAGCTGAATGATTTTTGTTAATAAACTCATATTTTGAACAGAAGTTGTGGTGAATTTATTCCATTAATGTGCAGAAATAACTGTTTGACCGTGATTAGAGCTCGAATCACTCTTTCATTTATTGTTCTAACACACAGCTACACTGTAAACCCGAACATTACTACTGACTCAAAAGTATGTGAAGAAAACAATCAAAATCCACTATGAAGTGAACCCAACTTTAAGTTACTAAGTGTTCCGAACGAGGAATGCATTTATAATTTCGTTCTACTTAAACTCTCTGAGTGATCATCATTGCCTTACTCGAAAGCTTTGAATGCACAGAGACGTAGAACGTAATGACGTCAGTGCGTCAAAACGTCGGCGGGAACCAGCCAGGCAAAATCAAACCAACATGGCGGTCGGGAAGCGAGTCGTTGCTGAAGTCAAGAAAAGGTGTAAGTATGATGGTTAAGTCTTCACAAACACATCTGCATGTTGTTTAATTGTGTAAATGCAACAGAGAAGTTGTTTTTTCTGCTTGTCTGCGCCCTTATTTTACACATTCGGCGTAACACGCGGTCCATGTAACACGCGGTCCGTGTAACACGCGGTCCGTGTAACACGCGGTCCGTGTAACACGCCGTCCGTGTAACACGCGGTCCGTGTAACACGCCGTCCGTGTAACACGCCGTCCGTGTAACACGCCGTCCGTGTAACACGCCGTCCATGTAACACGCCGTCCATGTAACACGCCGTCCATGCAACACATGGAGTGAGTGCAATAATCATAATAACGAAAAATGTTTTAGTTACGATATTTTTATTCCTTATGAATGTGTTTCTGTCAATAAGGTTGACTGTGTAATACTTTGCTGTATACTTAATTGTTGAGTTGGCAGCTCTATTAGTATTCAGAAATAGTTAGAGTCCTTTTTCATTTTCCAGAGTGAGGAATCAGAGGAGCCGGACGTCAGGAACACACCTTTGGTATCGTCACAGAGATCAGAGGAAGAAGTCCATCTAGTTCCCTTCAGTCCTGCATCCACAGCTATAGTGGTTGAAGATGAATTTGTCATGAGGGACATTTTACTTTTTGGGCTGTTTATGCTTTGCATCTGGACTAACCCTTGTTGGCACCTTCACCTTCATTCAGAAGCTGCTTATGGGTTTGGATGATGGTGCTGAAACCATCTCTGCTTTCGTTGAAAAATGACCTGCTGTCAATATAAACAATATGTAATTCTCTGAAAAAAACAAACATTTGCAGTGATTTAATCATAACCATACAACCTATTTTATGTAATTCATGCGTATATTTTGAGTTTTTCAAGATATGAGCGGTTTCCTACAGGTGTTTATATTTAGGAATTTTGCTAGTTTGATGGATAAACGGTTTTAAGATGCCGGATTTGATCTTGACCACCGAAGATCCTTGTTTTTTTTTTCTGTAATACATTTGCAAAGAATTTGCACCGATACAGACGTGAATGTCTGTAGTGTTTGTTTACAGTTTTGGAGAAAATACATTTGAATAAAACATTTAAATTATGCATTGTTTTGTGAAGAACTTTGTGTATTCTGAACTTAAAAATGTAGTTTAGGTTATGAGCTGTATAAAATACTCTTTTTGGTTACTACATAGTTTTACTTTTTGAGTTTAAAGAAAGTTAATAATTTAAGTACCGTATCATCCCAACAAATTATTACAAAGAAATTAAAAAATGTATACAAATTAAATGTTTTAAGTAGATCGCACTTACAATGTTTACTTTTAGAGAATGAGTTAAGTTTGACTGTTAATTATGTAAAAGTTGTAAGTAATTAAAACTTAAATATTCTAATTTATTGACTCAAAAACTGTGAGTTAATCTGTTTCCACAAAAAAATTGAGTTTTCTGAACTTGTTCGGGTTTACAGTGTAGTAGGGCGCGAGTCATAAACAGTCTATAACAGCCCAAATAATATCTAATTCAGTAAGATATTTACCCCCCTACAGGGGAGGGCAATAAACATCTTCCAGTATCAGAACATAATATGAACTCCCAGCTGGCTGGGAATTAAAATAACAGTTATTCACAACATTAATATGGCGTCCAACCCGGATGGACATTGAATATAAATTCACAACAATATTAAAAGTGACTGAATCAGAGTTTTGTTTCGTGGATTAAATTAATAATCAGTGCCCCAGTTTCCAATGTAAAAACAAACTTGACACAATCCAACTTCTTTCCTTTAACACGCGGCTGCCGCAAAGGATGCCCACTATCACCATTGCTGTTTGCCGTTGCAATAGAACCGCTTTCCATTGCCCTTAAGAGCTCACTGCTTTTTAACGGGGTATATAAGAACGAACACCAAGTATCACTTTATGCAGATGACCTTTTACTCTATGTCTCAAATCTCACTGTCTGCATGGACAAAATTCTGGACATTTTATACACTTTTGGTTCCTTTTCTGGCTATAAGTTGAAAATTAAAAAAGCGAATGCTTTCCCCTTAATGAAGCCGCAAAACAGATGCCGGCTCAATCACTACCCTTCTGCTTAGCCTCTTCTAGGTTTCAATATTTAGGAATTAATACTTTGAATAGTCTCCCTTTACTACATAAGCATAACACTGTAGAGCTGCTCAGAAAGGGGAAGTCAGACCTATAATAATCTCCCACTGTCACTCCTAGGCAGGATAAACTTTATCAAAATGAATGTTCTACCAAAACTTTTATTTGTTTTTCAGTGTTTACCTATATACCTGCCCAAAAGGTTTTTCCAATGAATTGGATAAGATTATTTCACATTTCATTTGGTCAGGAAAGACTCCGAGGGCAAAACACTCAGTATTGCAAAGACCCAAGAACAAGGGAGGCCGGATTTCAGGGCATATTATTGGGCAGCCAATATTCAAAAGGTCTCTACCTGGTATAACTCCCCCAGCACAGACTGGTGTCAGATGGAAGCTGACTCATGTACCCCTGTGTCGTTATCAGCCTTACTATGTTCCCATCTAAATGTTCACTAAAGTCACCTCAAACCCGATTGTTTTATCTAATATTGAAATCCTCAGACAATTTAAACGGAACTTTAAAATCACCTGTCTTTCCTACTGATGCCCCTTTATCAAAAATCACTCATTTCCACCCGCTTCACTTGATCCGACTTTTTCTCTGTGGAAAGAGAAGGGGCTGGTAAACTTTGATTAACTTTATGACAAGAACATTTTTACTTCCTTTGATAACCTCCGAACTAAGTTTGCCCCCCCCCACACACACACACACACACACACAATCCCACTTATTCAGGTATTTTCAGGCCAGAGATTTAGTTTGTTGTAACTTTCCCAATTTTCCCCATAAACCTCCTCGTACTCTTATTGATCTCATTCTATCTCTCCCGGCTGCTCCTGGATTCATTTCAGTAGCTACAAAATTAATCTTCTCATCAACACCATCCTCGCTGGTGACTAGAAATACATGGGAAAAGGAGTTGGGTTGCATCGTGTCAGATGAGGGGTGGAAGAGGGTCCTTGACAGGGTCAACTCCACCTCATCTTGTGCCAGTCTGACTTTAATTCAGTTTAAGGTCCTAAACAGGACACACTGTGCCAGTCTGACTTTAATTCAGTTTAAGGTCCTAAACAGGACACACTGTGCCAGTCTGACTTTAATTCAGTTTAAGGTCCTAAACAGGACACACTACTCCAAAGCTAAACTTAAAAAACTCTTCAATACAGTGATAGTTGTGACAGATGCTCTCTGTCACCTGCCAATCATTAACACATGTTCTTTCCTGTCCCACATTAAGCTCATTCTGGTCTTTCTACTTTACTTTCACAAAAGCTCTAAACAAACCAGAGTCCTCTGACCTCCATCTTTGGTGTGCTTGAGAATTTTACACACTTCACCAACAGGGAAAGTAACGCTATTGCTTTCGCATCTCTGGTAGCCCGAAGACGCATAATACGCTTAATAAGACGCACAATACTTCAATTGAAGGATAAGAATACCCCCCCCCCCATTCTTTCCTTAGTTGACTGAACTTCCTCCTTAGATGATTAAAAACTATAAGCTTTAACCGAGATACACGAACATAACGCCTCCCTAATTCTCTAATTGAATCACTCCTGATTTTCCAGAGGTTTGATCTGTTGGAACTCCAGCCAGGATTTTAAGAGAGGCTGGCGGTTGGGTTATGGATTTGGTGGTCGAACCTTAAGCAAAACATGCAATAGACGATATAGTTATATGTTTGATTTGGTTTTCTAAGCATTTTAGATCCCTCCTCTAAATTCTGTTTGTTTTTTAATTTGCTTGTTGGTAACTTTTCTCCCCTCCTGTTTTCTCGTTATGAGGGAGAGAATCACGTTTGCTTATTGTTAACGTCTCTCACTGTATTCCTGGGAATGTAGGGGAGTTGGGGGGTGGGGGGGGGTAAGTTAAATCTATTCTCAAGTTAATGAATGTATTCTACCCTGCTAACCCAATAAAATATATATGGAAAAAGTGACTGGATCATAAATGGCTGTCGGGGGAGGACATAAAAAGAGGAAGAAAGTCCTGAATATGATTTGTTCCACTTAAACGGATCTTGGACCCAAAGAGTTTCTGTGATTGTTGTGAGAGGAGGCGCCGTTCAGCCACAGCAGAGAAACATTTTCTTTTTCTTTTCATAAATGTCGCTTCCCTTTCTCTCCTGTTTCAATGTTCTTCACTTCAGGAAGTTAGTTCAGTCATTAGCCAATAAAATGCTATTTAGAATTGTAGAGCTGCAGAATATAGAATGATGCAGCCTGATAAGATTGATGATTGATTCTAAGGAACATCAGATGAGGTCATTTTGGGGAAAAACTAACAGCTGACTGATGAAACTAGAGGAGTAACCAGTTAAAAACCATCGGGGTCCGAATAAAGAAAATAATCAACCAGTAAAGGTCCGGAGACATTTTCAATTCTCTGTTACTTTACACAGAATTTAACACTGAAATAAAATGAGGTGTTTATGCATCCATGTTATACATAGAATTTTTAAATAAAAAAAAATATATATATAAAAAATAGAAAATGTTTTAAAATCTAAATTGTTTTTAAAGTAGAGATCGTTCAGTTTGGTTTATAGATAATTTCCTGATTCCCATATTTTCTCAAACCCCTGAACTGATGGTTTGTTATTTTCTTTCTTTTTCTGTCTTAATGTTGGCAGTGGGCTTTAGGCTGCCCTGCAAGGCTTTAAACCTGGGTTTAACCGGAGACTAAGCCATTCTCAAGCACACATCAAGGAGCTCATTTTGAGCCTGGATCCAGATTTATTGTTGATTCTGTTCATGGTGGAGAATCCTGCTTCACAGCAGCAGGTTGAGCCAAACATCCTCTAAATGTTCAGGCTCGCTCCGGTCCGGCCAGGTCCAGATCCGTTATTCCAATCGCACCAAACAGGAGAAAGAACGGCGAGAAAATCCGGTTTGTCAAATTAAAATATAGTAACAACAGATCAGTAACTACTAATTGGAGCATAATTCTTATAAATTTCAGAAAACACTATTCAAAACATTGGATGCAAACTATTGGTGCTTCAACAGACCAGGAAGCAGATTTCTCATCTCCATCAGAAACTGAACATCTGCTGGATGCTGATGGGGATTATTTAATCTGTCAAATTAAATTAAGCGTTCATTTCTGCATGTTTTGTTCCTAAAAATGTAATGATAATATGGAGCATGCTCTCCCCGACTCCGAGGAAGTCTGAGCGCAGCGATACGGGAGGAACAGCGGAGGCTGGAGGCTTTGCAGGAGGTCTGGATGCTGCAGGGCAGAGATGGAGGATGAGGGATTTTAGCGTAAAGGAGAAGCAGCAGAAGTGATGTTTGCACAGTGTCGTCAGACAACATGCGGCCATTTATAAATGTTTTAAATGAGGTTGGGTCTGGATTAGCCAGCAGGTGGATCCGGATCCGGACCACAGCCCGCTAATCCGTGACCTTTGAACTAGACTCCTACATCAGTCTGGAGGAAAATTTGTTCATATCTGAGAGAAGATTAAAAACGGGATGAAAACTATTCAGGAACAAATGTATTTGTATGAACGGTTCTTAAATGAGGACCAATATGAGAACTAAATTTAGCATAAAAGAACAAAGAGGAAGAGAAAAAAAGGTAGAAAGTGATTCTGATGATTCAGAGGCTTCTTTCTGCCACAGATCGTATCTTTGCTGTCTCTGAACTGCAGTCAAAGTTCAACACATTTCCACTTCTAACGAATCCAGTGACAGATCCCTGAAGCCACATTGTTCCTTCCTGACAAACAGGAGGCTGAGCTCCACCTCTGGATCCCAGTATTTTTTAAAGGTTTTTAGTGATTGAAAATGAGATTAGGCCAAAATAAATCAATTACGAAAATTACCCTATTAAAGTCTACTGAAGAATAAAGAAATAAGAAGAAAATATTTAACAGATGATGAAACCAATACTTTAATAAGGCAACTTATATGAGCCAGGAGACTGGGTCATATTTCACTTTTCACTTCAGCAGGTTTATAAATGGACTGAGTGACCTAAATCAAGCGCCTGTTGTGTTTATGTTGTGATAAAAAGCTGATGTGATAGATTTATTTATCATTTGAGTGACTTGGTCTCATTATTTATCATTTAATCTAGAAGGGGGGTGTGGGTGCAGCAGATGTGCTGCTGTGGACTGAATCCTGAACTATGACTTTGAAAGGGTCACAGCTTTAATAGTCCTTAGTTTTCCCTGCTGATGCCTAATCAGCTACAATTTCACCTTCCCTATTTGTTGAACTAATGTATATTTTGTTGTTTGCTTTCTTTTTGATCAGTTCTTTTCAATACTTTTGATATTTAAATTAAATTATGTTTATTTCTATAGCTTTAATTCACATCATGTCATCTCAGGTCACTTTCCAGTTCAACCAGATCATCCAGTCAGATTAATTCAAAGTTTTCTATCTAAGGAAAACCAGCTGATTGCATCGACTCATTGACTCTTAAGCAATCCCTCACACTAAGCATGCTTGTAGCGACAGTGGAGAGGAAAAACTCCCTTTTAACAGGAAGTAACCTTGAGCAGAACCAGGCTCAGTGTGAGCGGCCATCTGCTAACCCAAACCCTAACCAGGCAGGAATTTTAAAGGACTTTGAAGGGGAAAAAACATTTCTGATTTATAAATTCTTCTTTTTGACATTTTAAAAATCACTTCCCACCCCTAGCCAATCACTTTCCACCCCTAGTCAATCACTGGCCATCCCTAGCCAATCACTGGCCATCCCTAGCCAATCACTTCCCACCCCTAGTCAATCACTGGCCATCCCTAGCCAATCACTTCCCACCCCTAGTCAATCACTTGCCACCCGTGGTCCATCACTGGCCATCCCTAGCCAATCACTTTCCACCCCTAGTCAATCACTGGCCATCCCTAGCCAATCACTGGCCATCCCTAGCCAATCACTTCCCACCCCTAGTCAATCACTTGCCACCCGTGGTCCATCACTGGCCATCCCTAGCCAATCACTTTCCACCCCTAGTCAATCACTGGCCATCCCTAGCCAATCACTGGCCATCCCTAGCCAATCACTTCCCACCCCTAGTCAATCACTGGCCATCCCTAGCCAATCACTTCCCACCCCTAGTCAATCACTGGCCATCCCTAGCCAATCACTTTCCACCCCTAGTCACTGGCCATCCCTAGCCAATCAGTAGCCACCCCTAACCGAATAATTGCCACCCCTAGTCCATCACTGGCCATCCCTTGCCAATCATTTTTTTTTTACTTTTTTTTTTATATACTCTAATAATCCCAGAGGGAAATTACTTCTCTGCATTTAACCCATCCCCTTGGGGAGCAGTGGGCTGCCATTCTGCGGCACCCGGGGAGCAGTCTGGGGATCAAACTCACAATCTCAGGATCCAAAGCCCTATGCCCTAACCACTAGGCCGCCACCCCTACTCAGTCAGTGGCCACTCAGAGCCCAGGTCCAAGCAAAGCTGTCTTGGTGGCCAGAACTGACTAGATCCCTGAACAGGGGTTCCACCACACATTGCTAGTGAAACCCTCATTATCCACTGCTGAGATTGTACGGCTTCTGTCTTCAATTTGAAGATCCAACTCACCGCTAAGCTCGGTGCAAAGCTTGCTCCTGTCCATGACAGGCAGCCAAAAGTTAGAAGACTGACTAAAAAGTAAAGGGTTGACCTTCAGTCAAAGATGTCCTGTGCCAAGTGAAAACAATGTTTCAAAAACAGTTATTCTCTCCCATTCACACTCTTCCAGGAGTCACAATTGTTTCCCATGTAGTTGTTTAAATCCCCCATCTTTGTTTAACAGTGTTACTTTTCAATAGCTAATATTTTTACTGTTGCAGATTTTTTTTTCAAATTTATTATTAAACTATCAATTTTTAAACTAATTTCTCACCAATAAATTGTTCTGTCATGAAAACAGGACAGAAGGACCTGATATTCAAGTCGAGACAGACAGTGGGATAATTCAAAATGTTTATTAAAACAAGAGCGGGCTGTGGATCCACGGTATCAGTGGCTAGGGCGTCTATCACTGATGCTCTGTTGGAGAGAATCCCAGGTTAGTGACCACGATAATCTGACGAAGGATGATTATCCATGTGAGTCACTAACCTGGTTTAACAGTTAAATCCATTGCCAAAGAGAGAGGTAGGATTCAAGGTGGGCTCCCAACAGGATGTGGCGGGCACCGCCCAAAGTGTCTTAGATGCTGCAGCCACGGAGAACATACAGGAGTCCGAAACCAGGTCAGGGAATCAGATCAGAACAGGAAGGTTCACAAGTCCAGGAGTCCGAAGACAGTTCAGGCAATCCATTCAGACGCAAACTGACAGGCACAGGGGTTGAGAGGCAAAACTGGTCAGGATCAGGTAATATAAAACACTATGGTACGCTAAAAACTCCTCTCACTACTTGCCAGCAAGAAGGAGAACAAGAGCAATAATCTGGCCCTGATAGCTGGATGCAAGTACCTTAAATAGACACAGGAGCTGGTGGATCACATAAGCGGTAATGAGCAAACGGGCAGAGTTAAACAGGTGAATGGAATGAGACTGGCATCAGTGCCAAGATCATGACAGCTAGATCAGACAGCTGCAGCTGATCCAGACGCTGCTGCCTGCGTCCTCACTAGAACTATAGAAAGTAGATCAGACAGCTGCAGCTGATCCAGACGCTACTGCCTGCGTCCTCACTAGAACTATAGAAAGTAGATCAGACAGCTGCAGCTGATCCAGACGCTACTGCCTGCGTCCTCACTAGAACTATAGAAAGTAGATCAGACAGCTGCAGCTGATCCAGGCAGCTGCTGCCTGCGTCCTCACTAGAACTATAGAAAGTAGATTAGACAGCTGCAGCTGATCCAGACGCTGCTGCCTGCGTCCTCACTAGAACTATAGAACACACATCTATGTAGAGCATTGTCTGGGGGGGGTGGGGCTCAAGGGCAACCGGGGGGGGCTTATTTTGTGGGCCTCACCACAGTCGGCTCCCCCCCATCCCCTCTCGCATTTAGACATTGAGGGTTCTGGGTTGTCGATTTGGGGGGTGCGCTGGCACCACCTGTCTCACGGAGGGGGGGGGTGGACTGTGCCGGACACCCCCTTTTGGTATTCCCAGTTTTAATTACACCAGAGAGCAACACGCAACAACACCAAATTCCAGCAGGCGCAGGGAGGATCAGGGTCTTCTCACACCCCTGTTCTCCGGCTGCCACCCAGAGTCTGGGGCCTGGAGGAAGAGCGAGCCACCTGGTCCATGGTCTTGGCAGGGGGCTGCTGCGGGGCCTGGGTGGCCTGCTGGTGGTGGGGCTGTCACTTCTGCTCTCCCCAAAAAAGGTTGGAGGGAGGGGCGTGTAGTGGCTGGGTGAATTAGTTAGTGGAGGGAGGGGGGTGGACCATCCGATAATCCCGGGACCAATCACCGGTGCCACCGGGTCTTTGGTCCTGGGATTATTGGATGTGAGTGTTATGTGTAATCTGTGGTGTGAGTGGGGGCACTAGGGTGGGAATGCGTGATTGAGACTCTGAGTTTTTTTTTCTCTCCCAGGTTGGGGTCTGAACTGCCCCCTCTCCCAAGCACATCTCAAGTCTCCGCCAAGTGCCAAGCCCATTCCCCCATCCTGCTCTCCCTCCACTGGCTTGCATTGGGGCTTGCCGGTGCACTGGTGGAGCTCGGGGTTTGGGGGTGGATGCCTGGATGGCTACTGGCTTGTTCCTGGCGGCTTCTTTGCGGGGCCCGGCCGGCCAGGGCCTGGCTGGGGCTCCTGCCGTGGGGTGGGGCTTCCCTGGGGCCTCGGATCCCTGGGGCCCAGGGCCAGATTCACCTCGGGGTGGCTGGCTGACTGCCAGCAGAGCCCGCTGATTTATCCCCGCGGCTCCTGGGGGCTCCAGCATTGCGGTGGCTGGGGGACTTCCTCTGGGCTGTCTCTCCTCCTCCCTTGGTGGGGTCTGATTTCCTGGTCTGGCCCCTCCTTGGTCCCTTCACTCTTGGGGTCCCTTTGGGTGTCTGGGGCTTCTGTTCTCCTGGTGCTGGACTCAGTGCTCTGGGGGGGCGCCTCTTTGGCTCTCCACAACCACTATTGAGCATTTTTCCTTTGGATAAACTTTACATGCACAAGTTCACTCTCACAATCAACTACAGGTTCTTGGTTCCAGGAACTCAGAGATTCACTTCCACACAGAAAGCCCATATTCTGATCTTCACAGAGTACATGTCAGTTTAAATAATACTACTAATAATTCAGCAATAGTATCTAGGTGTTACTTTATTCTATGTCTCCTTCCATGTCTATTGGTTGTTCTGTTCTTTTTCCATCTCTTTGCAGGTGATGAAGCAGCCTGAAGATGTTTTATCATTATCTCCCTTTTATCTCATCTTTCTTTCATCTTTTCTCCTTATTCCTGTGTTTTCTTTCCTGTTCTACCTACATTGCAGTGTCCATATAATCTGTAAAACTCCCTGCATAATTATAATAAAGCTATTTATATGCATAAATCAAGTGGAACACTATGGCGATAGCCGTACTGCTCCACTGGTGAAAGCAAAATCTGTTGGGTTCTTTTTGGCATCAAGACAATTATTCTTATTGCCACATTGTTTTTTAACAGGACACTGTAAAAAATAAAAAATGAAAAAGAAAGTTGATCGGACAGCAGCAGCTGATCCAGATGCTGCTGCCTGCATCCTCACTAGAACTAAGGAAGCAGATCACATCAGACCGGTTCTGGAGCTACTGGCTCCCTGTACCAGACTTTGAAATCCTTCTGTTAGTCTACAAATCACTGAATGGCTTCATTGCATGTTACTGGTTTCCTTTGACTTTTCTATCTCAGCTGTTAAATTAAACATCAGTAGTTTAAGTTTGGAGTCCAACTTTTCTGTACATGTCTCTATCATGGCACTGAACTGTAATTTTCCTCTTACCATGTGTTCATGTTTAGCATTTCATTCTTCCTAATTCCAACCCTAATCCTAATTCCCATTGTTTATGTTGACAGAGACGATGGATCATGTGAAGCTCAAAGCTGATCCTGAAGGCTTTGACATCCTGAACTGTTTATGTTCAGTCTATCTGCTGACATCATGTCTGTTCATTCAGAGTTACAGTTTAATTCTGATGAGTCTTCATATCAAAATGAGGAAAATCATTGTTGTTCAGTGACATCAGAACCCCCCCCACCCCACCCCATGCTGCTGACAGCATCTCTCTTTCTCTGCATGTGGAGCCCATTAATCATGGCGAACTCTAATCATCACACATTTACGGTCAGAATCTGCTAATGTCTGGACAGGGTCAAAGGATCTGATTGGTAAGATGATGACCTATGACCTCAGACCAGCCAGGATCCCCCAGGAGTCACATGTCAGCACGCTGCCTGAGACACGCAGCTTCAGGTCTTTGGAGGCAGGCTTCAGCCTGTAGCCCTCCTCTTACACGTGTTTCCATTTTTGATTAATGTAAAAAACAGCAAAACATCTTCAGATCACAGTAGGAAGGTTGGAGAGGAAAGATGAACTGGAGATAAAGTGAGACTTTTCAGAGATTTTCTTACATTTTAAAAAGAACGGCTGTAAATAAACTTTATGTACATGTAAACTGGCTAAAACAAAGTTATCTTACATATAACGACTGTAAACAAACAGAAAACAATCAGCCTTCCACGACCATCACACACTAAGCTGGGCTTACCAGTCCTGGGCCTCGATCCAGCCGGCCAGGCCCTGCCTGATGTCCATGGGGAAGTTATCATCATACAGGTAGTCCACCTGTTCCAGGAGCCTCATCTCCAGCTGCTGGATCTGTTTCCACTGGCTCATTGTGCTGGGATGCTTTGCTTCTAGGTCCAAACTCTGCGCTGGGATGAAGAGTCCAGGTTCTGGAGGCGTCCTGTAAAGAGCTGGATGTGCTTCTCTTTAGCTGTTTTCTCAGCATGTGTGCCTGTTTCTGCAGGGACTTTCAGTTTTACAGAGATCAGGAAGAGAGCTAGTTTACTGGCTGCCTCATCACCAGGAAACCACCCCCACCGCCACCCCCACCCCCGGCCTCAGGCAGCAGAACCGCTCAGGAAGGAACAGGTTCCTGCCTGAGAACTCTGAAAAAATAACAAAACGCGCTGACAGAAAACCAGGATTATTTGTAAGGTAGAGAAGCAGATTATCATCATAATGGATTATCTACCCCCCTGACACCCCCACCCCCAAACCCCCAATGTTTTTGAAAGTTAGAATCAATTCAAGATATGGATGACATCATCAAACAACGCTTTGCGGTAGGGACATTAAAGGGTCATCATTAGAAATACTTTATATTACTCTACTGTAGGGTTATTTTCTTCTGATTAAATGGCGCCCCCTGGAGGTTATGGGGCAGCTATATTTGGTCAGCACCTCTAGACACTGCTGCTGCTGCAGCATGAAAATAGCAGGAAAGACTCATCAACAGAGATATTTACTGGAAGAATCATGCTGTGGGATTGCAGATAAATGTTTTTCCTCCTCCTTCTCTCAATTAAATCAATTAAAAATAATGCTGGAACCCACATTAGCCTCCAGTTGCTGTTAGACACTTCATGACACTTTGATACATAGGGAACGTGCAAACGGAGGGTTAGGTTTTAGGGGCCATTTTGCGATTCAGCATAGACATAAATATGAGAGTAGACCCCCCATTGACTAACGCGGCACAGAAACTATGGGAGCCATCTTGGGGAGGTCAACCTGCTATCCTAACCTGCTGGTTTAAGCAGAACAGAAGGAGAACGCCTCAGCACTGTGCAGCATATTTTAATCTAAGTCCAGGGATTATTGACATCAGGACTCGATGGATAACTTAGTGAAGGCATTAGAGCTTATATATATATATATATATATATATATATATATATATATATATATATAATACATATAGCAGGGTGTATTTAAACACATAGAAATCATGGAGAGTCTGAAATTACATAATCTAAAATAAAATACAGAAATCATACAGAAACACTCTACGATCTTTTAACAATTTATTTGTATGATACAGCTGCAAATAAGTATTAGAACACGTCTATCAGCTGAACAAAACAAAATTAAATTTTGTTTACAAAATGAAAATAAAGGTTGTCTAGTCTAAGTCTAAGCTAGACCTGTTAGTCTGCCTTCAGAGGCTATGTTCACACTGCAGGCCTTGATGCTCTATTCCGATTTTTTTTTTTTGCATTGCTGTTCATATTTCCAAATATATGCGACTTGTATGTGATCTCCTGTGTGAACTGCAGTCATACGACGCATGTGTCCCGCATACGCAGTAGAGGACGCAGTGACCTCACAGGCCGGCCTGCTCTTTTTTTCCGGAAGTAAACATGGCTGGTAGTGCCGGGCGCGCATCTAGTGATCTTTTCCAACCATAGAAACTCAATCTATTTAATATGTTTAAACATGAATACTGCTCTACGCATCATCATCCGCCATGGTTGTTGTTTTTTTGCCGCTTCTGCGTAGCAAGACGCAGCATAGTGACCTTTATTAATGACGTTCAGGTCGGATTCATCCGTTCACATGTGGATGAATCCGACCTGGCCATTCACACACAGGTCGGATTTGAAAAGATCGGATTCGTATCGGAATCAGGACCACAGAGCCAAGTGACCTGGGTCGCATTGGAAAAAATCGGATTTGGGTGACTTCAGGCTGCAGCGTGAACGTAGCCAAAATGTTCACCTTCGTTTATTCTCCTAAATTAGATGCACCTGTCTGAGGTGGTTAGCTGCATAAAGACACCTGTCCATCCCATACAATCAGTAAGAATCCCACTACTAACAGACCAAAGAGCTGTCCAAACAAAGACACCAGAGACTAAACTGTCCTCCTCCACCAGGCTGGAAAGGCTGCAGGGAAATAACTAGTGATGGTGAGATGAGGCTTCATGAGGCATCGAACCATCGGCGTCGCCAGACCCATTTACTGGGGCACGGCCCCAGTATAAAAATGAGCTGTGCCCCAGTATAAATGAGGCACGTGCCCCCAGTATAAATGAGCTGTGCCCCAGTATAAAATGAGCTGTGCCCCCAGTATAAAATGAGCTGTGCCCCAGTATAAAAATGAACTGTGCCCCAGTATAAATAAGCTGTGCCCCAGTATAAATGAGCTGTGCCCCAGTATAAATGAGCTGTGCCCCAGTATAAAATGAGCTGTGCCCCAGTATAAATGAGCTGTGCCCCAGTATAAAATGAGCTGTGCCCCAGTATAAATCTCATGAATATTTGCAACAGTAATAAGCATTTTTAATGCATCAATTAAAATAATTCCAACGGGAGGAGACGATATTTCTACTCCAAATTGAGGATGTAATAGCGCCCCCACGCCAGCCATGTCACTGCATGAACTGCAGGTAAACTAACGTGCTGCCCCAACTGAGTTGGATGGGACACTGTGCGGCCGCTGACGCATTTTTAGTTCTGGTAACGTTTCTTACCTGTTAATTTTATTATTTTCCCAGTGAAACCACATGATTTATTTATAGGCTACTAACTGAAAATGACTGCATTGGTTTGTTGATGGATATCAGGAAATTCCTCATATGAAGCAGAGACAGGGAAGCAGTAAAACAAGATGAGAGAGGGAGGAAAGGTCCCATTATGAATTAGTGATTTAAGCTAACCAGTTACATTAGGAACGTTATTAGCAATATGATAGATATTTGCATAATTATAGATTTAAGTTTTTTAATGTTTGCTGTAGAGAATGAGAATGAAGGGAGCTGGAGAAGGAAAGGGAGGAGGAGGCTTAGACTGACAGGCAAGAGACAGGAGAGACAGGAGAGAGACAGGTGAGAGACAGGTGAGACAGGTGTGAGAGACAGGAGAGACAGGAGAGAGACAGGAGAGACAGGTGAGAGACAGTGGAGAGACAGGAGAGAGACAGGAGGAGACAGGGAGAGCATTAGGAGAGGAGAAAGGAAAGACAGTGTGAGAGACAGGAGAGGCAGGAGAGAGACAGGAGAGAGACAGGTGAGAGACAGGAGAGACAGGAGAGAGACAGGAGAGACAGGTGAGAGACAGGTGTGAGACAGGGAGAGACAGGAGAGACAGGAGAGAGAGACAGGGAGACAGGAGAGAGACAGGTGAGAGACAGGAGAGACAGGTGAGAGACAGGGAGAGACAGTGGGAGAGACAGGAGAGAGGCAGGAGAGAGACAGGAAAGACAGGTGAGAGACAGGAGAGGCAGGAGAGAGACAGGAGAGACAGGTGAGAGACAGGAGAGACAGGAGAGAGACAGGAGAGAGACAGGGAGAGAGAGTGAGAGAGAGACAGGAGAGAGACAGGAGAGACAGGTGAGAGACAGGAGAGACAGGAGAGAGACAGGTGAGACAGGTGAGAGACAGGAAAGACAGGTGAGAGACAGGAGAGACAGGAGAGAGACAGGAAGGACAGGTGAGAGACAGGAGAGAGACAGGAGAGAGACAGGAGAGACAGGTGAGAGACAGGAGAGACTGGAGAGAGACAGAGAGACAGGTGAGAGACAGGAGAGACAGGAGAGAGACAGGTGAGACAGGTGAGAGAGACAGGAGAGACAGGAGAGAGACAGGTGAGACAGGTGAGAGACAGGAGGAGACAGGAGAGACAGAGAGAGACAGGTGAGAGACAGGAGAGAGACAGGAGAGACAGGAGAGACAGGAGAGAGCTTTTCCTGGTTAAAAAAGAAAGCCTTGTCATGAAGGGTATGCAGTGTTTTCAACTTGCTTGATAACATCGTGTTCCCAACACTAACGCAGCTCATCCAGATCTCCATCCCAGTCTACAGCTGGAGGGGTGAAAGGTCATTCAGTGGGTTGAGAAGGATCCACACTGGGCTGAGCTGCACAATGGGACCAGACAGGCTCCATCATCTGGCTATTTTATCAGTTGAAAAGGAAGAACTTTCTAAGCTGAGTCACAGTCTAGTGATTGACCGCTTTGCAAAAATGAAAAATAGGAGGAACACTTTAATGCTCAAAAAATAAAATAAAAACTTAGTTCATGTTGAGTTAAACTTTCCCCTGAACTTCAAAACTCTGAAACCTGGGAATTAATGATTACTTCAGAATGTGTTTAAGGAAACTTTTTATTTGTCAAAGTTGTTGATGTCGTATTTTTTATAGCTGCAATGTTGAAAATGTTCATGTTTGTTTAAACAAATATGCTCTTATACTCATTAATATCTCAACTGGTAATTTTGGTAGGAATGTATCAGGGTGGGGCAGTGTGCTTGTCTGTATTTATGTATGGAAGGAGGGGCATATGTGGTAGGGGGCCAGTGCCCCAGGAAAGCTTTGTGCCTAGCAACGCCCCTGCATTGAACCGTTTGGCCAGTTTGCTTCAACGACCCCCCAGTTCATGAGGCTCCATGTGAACATGTCACCACCTACTGGTGGAAAGCAGAACTACAGTTAGTAATAAAATCTGTGATTTTTTTTTTTGCCCCCTTTAATTTCCTCTGAAATTGTTAATTGTTAGTGTGTATAATAAAAAAAATTTGTAATTTTTTAAGTGTAAAATTTCTTAGAACAATAATTTAAGGTGCACAGTTTTTCTGCCATTTTAGTGAAATAAACTCAAGCAGGCAGCGAAAATGTGCAAATTGGGCAATGATGAGGAAAATGAAAGGTGTCATTTTTATTCAAACATGATAGTTTTTCCATCATTTGGTTTTATTCAGTCAGAAGTTGTGTTCAACCAATAACCTTTTGGCTAAACTGACCTAATTTGGCAGCATTTTTACCCAATCTATATGTTTACTCGGGCAAACCAATGCAAATTAGTCTCAAGCCAAAATAATTAAGTTTAATCGCAACTTTCAAAAGTCAAAGGCAGATTTTGAACCATCAACCTCTAGGGTGAGAATCCGTGTCTTACAGATGACGCCGCTAATATGGCTAACCATAGAGCGGAGAACATACTGCTTAATGCTGGCGTGTTAACACTGACTGTGTCCGGTGGCCTGCTCAGATTCATTACATTAACCTAAATAGTTTTAAACAACTAGATTGGTTGTTTTTCCAACCAATCTATTCTTAGAATCTATCCAAACTCTGTCATACTGACAGCAGCTCCTCCAATCTCCAACATCTTGACTGAACACTGAGGCTGTTAAGATGCCTGTCAAAATGTTCTAATGAAGCTTCTTGCGCTTCCCGTCACGTGGTTTCACGGCAGCGAGGCCTCGGACGTCATCAACTTTGGCCCCTCCTCTAAATGAATCACGCCTCGACACGCGCTTCGGGGAAACGCCCCTCCATTACTGGACACACGCCTCGAAACCTCGGCTCATCTCAGAACATCACTAGAAATAACCGAGCAGTTTAGTGGAAAAGCTCCGCTGTTGGAGCTTCATTAGAAAATGGAAGAAGCTAAACATGTCTGTCAGTCAGACTGGAGCTCCATGCAGGATCTCACCTGGTGGGCCTCACTGACCCTAAGAAAGGTGAGAAATCAGCCCAGAACTACAGGGGAGGAGCTGATCTATGACCTGAAAGAGCCTGGACCACCGTTTCCATGGTTACTGTTGGAATGCACTAAGAAGTTAAAGGAGCCGTTTGTATTTCTGTTTTCAGGCATAGTTTGGGTCTATTTTACAGTTTCAGTGCATTGGTTTGGTTTGGTTCTCTGACCTGTATTCCTGCTCTGCTGGTGGCGCTGTGGGTGAAATCCAAGTGTCCAGGTGGGGGCAGTAGGGGGTGGGTGTGGGGAGGCTTCATTATATCCACATTTGGATCAATATGAGCATTTCCTTTGCATGCTGCCATAGACCGCCACCCAGGAATCTGGATCACATTCAGGGTTCAGTGCCGCATCTCCCAGTCTGGATGTTGCCTTCAGAGCGCGTCAGGACCTGGAGGCACTCAGAGGTCAGAGGGCATTAGATGGTCGCTACATAAAGTCACTACATAAAGTAAAAAACCCGCCTTTTTGGATTGAAAGTTGTGCCACTTTATGAAGCAGAAAGCTCACCTGGAAAAGTTTAGAGCTCAACTGGAGGACAAACAAAGGAGCTATATTCATTCAACCCCCCATCCTGTCACCTCTAGTAAGATGGATCAAATAATAAGGTGTGAAGTTTATCGATTATCATTCAACTGCAATCATCCTCACTGGAAACAAACAAAGGACATGATGGCTGCTTTATGATGCGTTTACAGCGTTCAGAGATGATGTCATAACCTGCTTTTTTGGTGGCTTTCATATCTCAAAGTGTGAACATTCAACATGTAAAGGCGTTTGGTGACACTTAAGACTGATTAAGCACAAAGCAGCCTGTTGTTGTTTCATTGATTCACTAGCCTGATAAACCAACTAAATGTGAGATTAAACGTGTCATTTAGTCTGGCCCCAATGAGTGAGACGTCAGAAGATTGTTGATGAGATCAACCCGTTGTCTTTTAAACCATGTCTGTCCCTATTGGCCAACGCTCTGACCAATGAGAGCCACTCACTGTGACGTAGGAAGCGCGACAGGAAGCTGGTGGGGGAGTGGAAACAAACAGCCTGTTGGTAAAACGTCGAATACGTGAATAAATGAACGAGCGTAGAGCCTCTTCCTGCTCACCTTTCAATGAAAACCCAAATCTGATCCTTCCAGAACGGATTCCAAAGCTGCGTCAAACCAGAACTGGTCAATAGTTGCTGCCATCTTCCTTGTTGTGTTTTCTCCAGCGTCGTGCAGCTTTATGGTAACACACTCAAAACCCCGCCCACTTTGCATCCAGAAATTCAAAACACATCTCTGCGTTGTGATTGGCCCGCCAGTTCTAGGGCCTGGGGCATTGATGGAGGCTAGACGACGGCAGGCAAAGATGATTCTGGCTGCTGGCAGATGGGGCTGGTTTACTGGGCTGTTGATTCACATTGATGAAACTGAGCCTCTGGGCACACGAGGGGAAAAAAGATCAAACAACTTTCTCTAAAGGAACTTCTGCTTTTGGAAAGGTGCAGAAGGAAAGAAGTGACGTGTTTAGAAATGTCAGTAAAATAAAGAGGAAAATAATATAGCTTTGGTCATCAAAGTAAAATGTTTCTGAAGTAAAGGTTCAACAGACTGGGTGGAAATGCATCCTCCCTTCATAACTAAAGGATTTTGATTTACCTGAAGATGAAAGGCAGAATAACTGGTTTCAAGAGAAAAGTGATGCAAAAAACCTGCTTGTGAATAAAGTAAATAACTGGCTGAGAGAAAAGGAAATGGATGAAAAGCATGAAAAGGTGTGTAATAAAGTTACTGCTGATGACATTCAAGCAGGGAAGCGAGATGAGAATGAGGAAGGTGTTTATCCTGCAGATAGTGTCTCATTTATTTCTCCTCTGTGTTTGAAGCGTCCAGCACATCCTGGCTGATCAAACAGCTTTACTGGCCAAAGCAGAAGCTTTAAAAACAAAACAGGAATTGGAGGAAGACATAGATTGGAAGCTGATAAAATACGACAACAAAAGGAACAGGTGGAAATAGGAGCATAAATAGCTGCTGCTGCTGCAGCACCTCTCTGTGAGGGAAGGCAGCGGCGCCCGAAGAAAATCCCAATAAGTTCTGATGGGATTAATTTATCATCAGCAAAGGACTGAAAGAGCTAAAGTTGACTGAATTTAACCCATAAGAGAAGCTAATGTCTAATGTCAATAAATGTGACGCCTTGCAGACCTTGACTGGCCCCCAATGTCTGCACCAGATGGAGGATCTGAGGTTTTCTGCAGTAAACTCAGTTGGACAGGATCAGGTGCAATACCAAAAATAGCCAGCAGATGTCACTGTTACATCAGGTTCAAAGTTGGATGGATTACTTTCTGTAAAGCCAAATATTGTTCCTGTAAAATTCCACTGCTTTTCAATCAGAAGTAAAGAACAATAAACAAAAACGTTTTAACAGTTAATCAGATCCAACTGATGATATCATTTCTTCTATTATACAAAAACAGAATGAAATTACATCAAAGCTTGAAATCAATGAAATACGTTTTTAAAGGCAACCCCTTGCAGCGTATGTCTTTTTTAAGAGCTTTTGAACATTATGTAGAAGAGAAGACAAACAGTTATCAGGACTGTTTAGAACTTTTAGAGCAATAGACCAGAGGAAAACCAAAAGAGCTTGTGCTAACCAACTAACCTCCAACAGCCCTCTCCTAGAAACCATCTTTACTGTGAGAAGCCACATTCTATATCAAAGCTCCCCGAACTGCAAAGGATTTCTGATAAGGAGAAAATAGGATTCCTAAAAGGAAATGGAGAATGTTTTGAATGCTTAGGGATAGGCCACATAAGTAAGGAGTGTAGGAGTCGTCTCACCTGCGACAAATGGCATTTAAAGCATCCCACCCTGCTGCATTTTGACAGGAAGGAACCAGCAATAAGCAGTGGTGCTTCACCAGGCTGGTGTTGGTGCTGTATCTGGAAACCATGACTGTACCTGCTCCATTCTTCCAGTCAACATGTAGTCTAAAGGGAGATAATGTGTTGCAGACCTTACAGCCACTTTCATTACAGGCACGTTTCTGTTGGGAGGAGTTGGTTGAATCATGAGGAACCAAGCAGGAAGTGACATCATCAGAGCAGGAAATCCCACATCCTCTATCACCAGCGTTCCTTGGTGGGATTTAGATTTTGAGGATTTTTGAGGATTACAAAGCAGAAATGAAGGCAATCCTCCCACATTGATAATGAAAGGAAATGATTCGCTCCATTCAGTTCTTACCTAAGGCTGCATGACGAAAGAGGAAATTAGCACCGGCGTTCATGCTATGAAAAGCTAGAGTGGCTCCATTAGAACAGATAAGTTCCTCACATTGAACTCATTGCTGCTGTTCTGACTGACCAGGTGGACGTTGAAGAAGGAGTTCTCTATCCAGATCATTCTTTTGGACAGACAGACAGTTCAAAGATAGATAAATGATAACACCAAACCATTTCACACCTCTGTTGCACATAGAGTGGCTGCGATAAGAGAATCTACAGACATATTTCAGTGGAGGTACGTCAACTCTAAGACAAAAAGGTTTACTGAGAGGGTGGTAGGCTTAGTTCGTTCAGCCTTATCTCTGGAACAGAAACTTCCTGTGATCCTTTATGAAGGCCAGCATGGATCCAAACTTAGACAGCAAGATCAACATCAGACGGGCCATGCAAGAAGAAATCATATGCTTTCAGCCCTCAGAGACAGATATTGGATTACCTAACCCAGTGCCAACTCAGCCTGCAAAAAAATATTGTCTAATTGATTGTGTACAGACGCTACAGAGGACAACCAGCCGAGCAGAAATGGCAGATATGCCACCAGAACCAGTCTGTCCAGATTTACCACTAAAGTAGGTGTAGATTATTTTGGCCCATTTAGGGTCAAGAGAGGACGCGTACTGGTTAAGAGATACGGTGTTATTTTTACATGCATGGCCATTTGAGCTGAACATCTGGAGGTGGCTCATTCATTAACATCTGACTCCAGCATTAATGCCATCAGATGTTTTATGTTCCAAAGAGGAACAGTCTGTCAAATATGGCCTTCAGTGGTACCAATTGTGTTTTATTTCGATTTTTATTTTATGCTATGGTTCATTATATATATATTTTTTATATTTTATTATGCACCGTGGGGTTGAGAGGACTGAAATTTCATCTGTGTTGTATGTTTACCATGTAGCACAATTGACAATAAAGTTGAGTTGGTGCAGAGCGTGAACTGAGGGAGGCTTCGGCAGCCATAGATCCACCGAAAAATCCACCAAATGAAATCAGATGAAAAAAAGACTTTAAACTAAATCAACAGGCGTGTTTCCGTTGGTCTTGTACAAAACAAACTATTTAAGTCCAGATGCTTTAAAAACACCAAACATCTCTATTCATCTAAAAACACGTGTCAGTTTAAAATCTCTATTAAGGTCATGAATGTCTGTAAATGATGATCTTTTATTGTTTTATCTAAATCTCCTTAATGTGACTCAGAACATCAAATGTTGTTTAAATCCACAGCTGAATAAAATCCTCCGTGTTTCTGCGTGGCGCTGTGGAAATGCAGTGTTTCAGGGGGAGGTCCTCCTGCAGCCTGTCCGCCAGAAGAAGAAGGAGGAACAGAAGAAGAAGAAGGACCGGGCGGACGTGACGTCAGCCGGGATGAAAACATGGTTGAAGAGAGTGAAATCCGCGTGGTTCATCAGGGAGGCAGTAAAATCACCTTCAGGAAGCCGCTGATCAGCTCCGACAGCAGGTCAGACTCTGTGTCCCTCACGATGACGTCATTTTATCCGCAGAGCAGCGGGAATGTTAGCAGCTAATGCTAATGCTAATGCTACACGGCGGCTCTTTGGTTCCTCCAGGTTCCTGCTCTGCGCCTCCGGCCACCATGTGAAGGTGTTCAGCATCCTGACCGAGGAGTGTGTCCAGGAGCTGCGGGGACACACCGACCTGGTGACCGGGCTGCTGCCCCGGGCCTCCAACCATCTGCAGGTGACCGCTGCTCCTCCTGCTCCTCCTGCTCCTCCTCCTCCTGCTCCTCCTCATCAGACGGCTGATCAAAGCTAAGCCAAAATTAACTAAACTCTTCATCGGAGCTGAGATTAACCAGGATTAGCTTCAATCTGAGGCTCAGATTAGGATTTAATCTCCTATCAGACCAAAGGTCTCTGATGGAGAATCTAGGCTGAATGCATGTCTGCATTAGAAGCTCTATTCAGTCTATTTCTGCAGCTTCAATTCACAACATATCATCTTATAGATCTAGATGCATCAGATCATCCAGTCAGATTAAAGGTTGAAAGCTGACTGAACACCTGCATGTTCCCTGAGAACGTCATCAGCTGAAGGAGGATAAAGTTCTGATGATGGGCGGAGTCTCTACCGCTGATATTTCTCAGCCGCCGTTATTTTATTCTGGAGAATCTGGAAAATGATCCAGACGCTTCATTCATCTAAATCGTCTCCAATCCTGTGAAGCAGCAGCTCGTCTCTTCCTGAAGGTTCAATCCGTGTGATGCTGAGCCTCTCTATGTGTTGCAGATCTACTCCTGCTCAGTAGATGGCACCATCAGACTGTGGGACTTTACAGATGGCGTTCTCATCAAGGTCAGAAATCCCTTTCATCTGCTTTGACCTCCGTTTGATGCGGCGCTCTGACCACCATCTGCTTCCTCCTCAGACCTTCGCCGTCGGATATCCCATCTACTCCTTCTACGGCTCCTCCAGCCACCAGGAGGTGCTCTTCATCGTCACGCCCTCACAGAAGAAACGCTCATCAGGTGGGTGTCTCCCAGGTGACGGCCATGATGCTGCGATCGGTTTGATTTCTCTGCTTCTGATCTTCATCCCTCCAAGCATCAAAACCATCAGGCGTCCACTCTGCTCCTTTTACGTCTTTCAGTCCACCTCCTAAATGTCCCTCCCTGCTTAGCGTCGCACCCCCCCCCGGTGCAGGACGATTAGCTGCGGTTGGTCTAATGTCCGTCTTTCTGTCCGTCTTCAGATGCGTTCCAGCTGCTTGCCGTCCGTCTCCCGCAGCGTTCTGACCCGCTGGTGGACGCCACCGATGTCTCTGTGGTTCTGGAGGATGTCGGCTCCAACCCTGCAGCCGTGTCCTTCGGTAGAGAGGTGAGCGTGTCCCTGCTGTGTCCTCTCTCGTCTCCAGCCTCCTTCATGTCTCATCAGCTGTCCTTTCCTCACAGGGAGAATATGTGGCCTCAGCTAAAGATCTCCAGCTGGAGATCTTCTTCTTCAAGAAGGAAAAGTCCTACAGGTTGATCCTGGCAGCAGCAGATCGCTTCCCTGCAGAGACCTTCATGTTTGCTAACTGCTGTGGTCTTCTGGTGGACAGGTTCTCTCTGAAGGAGGACAACAAGAAAGGAGGCAGGAACACCTTCACCTGCGTGGCCTGCCACCCCAAAGACGACTGCGTGGCTACGGGACACGAGGACGGGAAAATCCGGCTGTGGTGAGTCCAGAGGAACCCAGTCCAGAGGAACCCAGTCCAGAGGAACCGCTGTTCCCTCTGGTGAAACCACCGCTGGATCCCTCTGGTGAAACCGCTGTTCTCAGTAGTGGAACCGCTGATTCCTTCTGGTGGAACCGCGATTCCTTCTGGTGGAACCGCTGCTGTTCCTCTGGTGGAACCGCTGTTCCCTCTGGTGGAACCGCTGGTTCCCTCTAGTGGAACCACGGTTCTGTAGTGGAACCGCTGATTCCCTCTGGTGGAACCGCTGGTTCCCTCTGGTGGAACCACGGTTCCCTGTAGTGAAACCGCTGTCTCCCTTCTCTGGTGGAACCAAGGTTCCTCTGGTGGAACCACGGTTCTCCTGGAGGTGAAACCGCGGGTTCCTCTGGTGAAAACCGCTGCCCCTGTAGTGGAACCGCATGATTCCTTCTGGTGGAACCGCTGTTCTTCTGAGGAACCGCTGTTCCCTCTGGTGAAACCGCGAGCCTCTCTGGTGGAACCGCGAGTTCCCTGTAGTGGAACCGCGATTCCTTCTAGTGGAACCGCTGGGTTCCTCTGTTGGAACCGCTGTTCCCTGTAGTGGAACCGCGATTCCTTCTAGTGGAACCGCGGTTTCCTCTGGTGGAACCTCATCAGTCAGCAGAACGTTCCTCTGCTTCCCTCCAGGAGAAACTTCAACCACAGAAAGGAGTACACCTACTCCACCCTGCACTGGCACCACAGCGCCGTCAGCTCGCTGTGCTTCACCCCCGAACGCTGGCCCCGCCTCTGGCCCCGCCTCTGGCCCCGCCTTTCCAGCTTTCCAAGCACCTGAGCCGCTGCTCTTCATTCAGGCACCAACCTGCTGAGCGGAGGCGTGGAGTCGGTTCTGGTCCAGTGGAGATACAAGCAGGAGAGCCAGCTGGACTACCTGCCGCGTCTCGGAGCCGCCATCACGCACATCGCCGTCTCACCAGACGGGACGCTGTTCTCTACGTCCCACAGCGACAACAGTAAGGAGACGGAGCGCCGACCCGCTCGGGTTCCACCCAATAAATAGAACATTCTTGAGAACCTGAACAGTGGGAACCTTTGGCAGGTTCTGGGGGAACATTTGATGCCTGAAGGTCCCTGACCATGACGCCACAGCGGGGGGGGGGTTCAGGTACCGTTTGGGTTTCTCACGGTTTGTTCTGTTTCTCTGTAGAAATCACGCTGATCCACGGCGGCGTGAAGGTGTCGGCCATCATCCAGGGTCTGGTCCAAGGTGAGTCCTTTCCATGACCTCCTGCTTCATCGGAGCTTTAGACCCGATGGTTCCAACTAATCCCAGAACCTGATGGGCTGGAGGTTTCCATGGTAACCACGCTCTGTCCCCGTCTGCAGGAGAAAGCGTCCAGACAGATCTGCTGGTGGACCCTCGCAGCAAAGCTCTGGTGCTGAACGGAAAACCGGGTCACCTCCAGTTCTACTCGCTCCAAAGAGACAAACTTCTGTTCAACGTGTGAGACTCTGACCCCCCCATAGAGCTGCTGGTCCACGGAGCTCTGAAGGTCTCCTGTCCTCCACAGCTGGACGTGGTGCAGCAGGAGTTCATCCACCAGTCGGGTCTGGCCCAGTTCCAGGTGGTCCGGGCAGCGATGGACGGTTCCGGCAGCTGGTTGGCCACCGTGGAGGAGAGGAAGCAGAAAGCTGCTCAGGTGGAGTTGAACCTGAAGCTGTGGGCGTTTGATGAGCAGACCCAGAGGTACGGCTGGATCCTTCAGGCCCGGACGGGTCATCAGAACCTCCCTGCTAATGTCTGCTCCCCCCCCTCTCCTCGCTGACGGACAGCTTTGTGCTGAACACGACCATCTGGGCCCCCCACGAGGCGGGGATTACCTCCATGTGCTTCGAGCAGGCGGGCGGCAGCGGGACCGCCCTGCTGGTGTCCAGCAGCAGAGACGGACACTTCAAAGCCTGGCAGCTGGCGGCGCCGGCCCACACAGACGGTGAGAACCCGCCATGTTTTCCAGGTCCTGGGTCCTCTTCCCTTCTGCAGACGGAACCGGGAGGTTCTGACCTTTCCTGGTGAACAGAACCGGAACCTCGTCACGTCAGACCGAAGGTTAATCCGTCTCTCCTGTCGTCTCCTGATTCCTCCCGCAGACGGCGCCCCCTCCTGGTCTTGTGACTTCGTTGGCGCCTACCACGGCCTGGTTCCGGAACGCTGCTGCTTCTCTGCCGACGGCTCTCTGCTGGCCGTCAGCTTCCAGGAAGTGGTGACCGTCTGGAGCCCGACTTCCTGGGAGCTCCTGGTGACGCTGTCGCAGCCGCCGGGCGCCATCAGGCAGGAAACGCACACGCACGCACACTGTACTGTCTCTGTGAGGACGCTCCGTTACATCCTTTCTAGAACCTAGATCTATGCACGCCTAGATCTGTGCACGCCTTCCTAGGGAGCTAGAACGCCCAGATCTATGCACGCCTTCCTAGAGCTAGAACGCCCAGATCTGTCTCCTCCCCTGCTGGGTCGGTTCCGGTTCTTTTTGGCGTTGAGGGTTCAGCCTTTAATGGCTGACGCTGAGGGAAGGTCTGATCATCAGAGGTTCTGTTGCTCGGGTCGGAACCGGTTCCGGGCGGAGCCTCTGTTGCTCAGGTCGGAACCGGTTCTGGCGGAGCCTCTGTTGCTCGGGTCAGAACCGGTTCTGGCGGAGCCTCTGTTGCTCGGGTCAGAACCGGTTCTGGCGGAGCCTCTCTGATGTGAGAGCTGCCTATGGACCGGAGGTCCCAGCTGGACCAGGGCTTTGGTTCTAAAGCCCTGGTCCAGCTGGGACGTGTTCGGGCCGGTATTGTAGATGAAGTTGGTTCTGGTGAGGTTCTGAAGATGTGGGTCGGCCCGTTTATAGATGGTTCTGATGGAGCAGAAATGGACTTGCAGCATCTCCTGCAGAGGAACATCTATGGAGTTCTATTCTGGATTTCAGAGAAGAAAATAGAACCAGTGATAAACTGGTTTGGTTCTGGACAGAACCAGGATTAACTAAGCCTGGCTGTTAGCACAGGTCCATCACCATGGCAACCCCTGTCCTCAGATTGCTTGTATTTCCAACCTTCGTCTGGGTTAGGCTGTCGGGTTGAGTTCTGATTGTCTGCTAGAAGGCGACCCGGTAGAACCCGCCTAGGGATGTTGCTTCCTAACCGCTGAGCGATGATGTCATCCAGAGCGTTCTGGGCGGTTGATCATTAACGGTTCTTTGCTTCCTCTGCAGGGATCTCTGCTTCGGACGTCTGAGCTGCTCAAAGTATCTCCTGGCAACAACCAGAACCCAACGGCTCTGCTGCTGGAACCTGCTCACCTGCTGCTGTAAGTGTTTCCTGCAGCAGAACCTCTGAGGTCCGGCGATGTGGTCCAGTTGAGGACCAGAAGAAGGTCGTTTCTCTCTGGACCCTCAGGTTCTGGTTCCATGATCCTCATCAGTTTTCCTCAGAGTTCTTCTTTGGACTTTGGCTGCTTGTGGTTCTGCCCCAGTTTTTGTTTGTAATGAAGTCATGGTCCGGTCTGGACTTGAGCTGGTCCACCGATCAGAACTGGACCTCCGCTTCGGTCCGAAAGAACCTGGATCCTAGATGTTGTCAGAGCCCAAAGCGGTTCTGGCTGCTTCAGATCCACACAGGAGCAACGGTCTTCTTCAGGTCAGAACTAATCCAGTTTCTGGTTTGTGTCCCACAGTGGAGTGGACCACGCCGATGGACGCCGATCTGCTGCTAGCCGACCCGCTATCGGAGAACATGGCCGCCTTCTGTCACCGGGATGGATCCACTGACTGTACGTCTGAATGCTAGGCCTCAGTTAGACGCTAGGACTGCTAACGCCGCTAAACAGAGCTAACGTAGCTAAATGGCGCTGATGTAGCTAAACAGAGCTAACGTAGCTAAATGGCGCTGATGTAGCTAAACAGAGCTAACGTAGCTAAATGGCGCTGATGTAGCTAAACAGAGCTAACGTAGCTAAATGGTGCTGATGTAGCTAAACAGAGCTAACGTAGCTAAGTAAGCTGATGTGGCTAAACAGAGCTAGCGTGGCTAAATGGCTGATGTGGCTAAGCAAACTAGCTAAATGGCGCTGATGTAG
>JAGKQL010000062.1:24669429-24687584 GCA_018398635.1 Cyprinodon brontotheroides
AATGGTCCCACTGGTTCTATTGGTCCCACTGGTTCTAATGGTCCCACTGGTTTGTCCCAGTCCTTCATGTCCTCTAGGTCTCTCTGGTCCTCCAGGTTCTCCTGGTCCTCCAGGTTCCCCATTTTCTCCAGGTTCTCCTGGTCCTCCAGGTTCCCCTGGTGCTCCAGGTTCCCCCGGTCCTCCAGGTTCTCCTGGTCCTCCAGGTCCCCCTGGTCCTGCAGGTCCTCCAGGTTCCCCTGGTCCTCCTGATCCTCCAGGTCCTCCTGATCCTCCAGTTCCTCCTGATCCTCCAGCCCCCCCTGGTCCTCCAGGTCCCCCTGGTCCTGCAGGTCCTCCAGGTTCCCCTGGTCCTCCTGATCCTCCAGGTCCTCCTGATCCTCCAGGTCCCCCTGGTCCTCCAGGTTCCCCTGGTCCTCCAGGTCCCCCTGGTCCTGCAGGTCCTCCAGGTTCCCCTGGTCCTCCTGGTCCTCCTGGTCCTCCAGGTCCTCCAGGTTCCCCTGGTCTTCCAGGTTCCCCTGGTCCTCCTGATCCTCTAGGTCCTCCTGGTCCTCCAGGTCTTCCAGGTTCCCCTGGTCCTCCTGATCCTCTAGGTCCCCCTGGTCCTCCAGGTTCCCCTGGTCCTCCAGGTTCCCCTGGTCTTCCAGGTTCCCCTGGTCCTCCTGATCCTCCAGGTCCCCCTGATCCTCCAGGTCCTCCAGGTCCCCCTGATCCTCCAGGTCTTCCAGGTTCCCCTGGTCCTCCTGATCCTCTAGGTCCCCCTGGTCCTCCAGGTTCCCCTGGTCCTCCAGGTTCCCCTGGTCTTCCAGGTTCCCCTGGTCCTCCTGATCCTCCAGGTCCCCCTGATCCTCCAGGTCCCCCTGATCCTCCAGGTCCTCCAGGTTCCCCTGGTCCTCCTGATCCTCCAGGTCCCCCTGATCCTCCAGGTCCTCCAGGTCCCCCTGGTCCTCCAGGTCCTCTTACGGCTCCTCTCTCCCCGTCTCCTGCAGAAAGTCTACGTCCAGCAGCGGAGCAGCAGCATCTTCTTCGTGGCCGACCGGAATCGGACCCTGAGTTCCTGTAAAAGTGAGTGAGACCAGTTCATTTAGCAGAAAGCGGTTTTCCCGTGGTGGTTCTGACCCGACCGGACCTTCTGTCTGCAGAGGACCTGGACCGCTTAAAGAAGGAGCTGCAGGAGCTGTGAGGCGGAGGCGGCCATGTGCGGCATCTTCTGTGCGCTGAGCCCACCGGCGACCCGGATCCAGGAGGACGCCGAGTTGCGGGACTTCCTGCGGAGCAGAGGGCCGGACTCTAGTCAGGACCTGACGGTCTGCGGGTCCGACCCGGGGTACCGCTGCTTCTTCTCGGCCCACGTTCTCCACATGAGGGGCCTCCTGACCCCTCAGCCGCTGCGGGACGGTGCCGGGAACGTCCTGCTGTGGAACGGGGAGGTGTTCGCAGGCCTGGAGGCGGAGCCTGAGGAGAACGACACTGCCGCCGTTTCTGGGAGGCTGGAGTCCTGTAGAACCGCTGCAGAGGTCCTGTCGGTTCTGGCCGAGGTCCGCGGGCCGTGGGCCTTCGTCTACCACCAGAGGGAGCAGAACTTCCTGTGGTTCGGCAGAGACTTCCTGGGTCGGCGCAGCTTGCTGTGGAGAAGCACTTCCGGGTCGCTGGTTCTGAGCTCGGTGGCGGCTCAGCCCACCGGGTCGGACGGGGACTGGAGGGAAGTCCCGGCAGCCGGAGTGTTCCGGGTGGATCTGGAGGAGTTCGGACGGACCGGTTCCCTCTCAGTGGAGGCGTTTCCCTGGGACGGCGCCGCCGCCGCCGAGCCCGGATCCTCTCCCAGCGACTGCCAGGTGGTTCTGAACAGGGACGGCCTGCTCCTCCCCTCGCCGGTCGCTCCTTTAAATCTATCCCTCCCTCCCCCCTCGGGTCGCTCGGAACCACCTCCAGAATCCCGCCTCTCACCTCCCCCCTCGGGTCGCTCGGAACCACCTCCAGAATCCCGCCTCTCAGCCTGGGAGCACCTGCTGGCTGAGGCGGAGTGGCGGCGCGATGAGGCGGAGCGTCTGATCCACGTTCTGAACGAGGCTGTGAGGAGGCGGGTCCAGCTGGCGCCGCCCAGACCCGCCGGTTCCGCCTCCGTGGCCGTCCTCTTCTCCGGAGGCGTGGATTCCATGATCCTGGCCGCCTTGGCGGACCGCCACGTTCCATCCCATCAGCCCATCGATCTGCTCAACGTGGCGTTCCAGCGCCGGGAACCTAAACCACAGAAGAAGAAGCTCCAGCAGGCGGCCGGCGCGCGGACATCAGACCCGTTCGACGCTCCCGACAGACTCACAGGAAGGGCGGGTCTGGAGGAGCTGCGGAGCCTCAGCCCAGACAGGAAGTGGAACTTTGTGGAGATCAATGTGACGCTGGAGGAGCTGCAGGTGAGCGGCGCCGGCGCGGATCCGTCACCTGCTGCACCCTTTGGACACGGTGCTGGACGACAGCATCGGCTGCGCCGTGTGGTTCGCCGCCAGGGGGGCGGGGCTGGTCCTGGAGGACGGCGCTCCGAGGGCCTTCACCTCCTCCGCTAAGGTGAGCAGGTGGAGCAGATTAACGATGATTTCATCTGAAAGACAAAAGTTTCCATTGATTTAGTTTTTTTAACTTTTTTGGAATCTTCAATGCAAATATTTTCATTTTGACTAATTTGATACCATTTAATAGGTACTTATGAATTTCAGGCAGCTATGGTTGTTTCCTGTTTTATGAATGATGCACTGAAGAGCCCAGGTGTCTTCAGACCCTGGTAATCTGGTCTGTGACACACCTGGATTAATCAGTTCGCCCAGTAAATAATGAAAAGACAGGAACAACAAAGGAGCTGCTTTAAATTCAGGAAGTAAGTGAGCTGTGCACAGAGTCCATTGTTGCTCTGAGTGTTTTTTTGCCATTCTTTTACTCTAATTAATGATTAATCGATTGGCAAATTAGTTACTAATTACTTCAGTGATCGATTGACATTCCAGCCGCCTGCAGAGAAACAGTCGCTCAGGAGCTGCTTCCATGTTTGAAGGCAGTGATCAGGGGTTTCCAGGGGTTTCCAGGGGTTTCCAGGGGTTTCCAGGGGTTTCCAGGGGTTTCCAGGGGTTTCCAGGCTCATACAGAGTTTCTTCTTTCTTTAAGGTTCCAGGAGGGAAAAGTTCTGCAGGTTCTGATAGAAACGATGGTTTTAGTTGATTGTAGAGCGGATCTATGTTAGAAGATCCCAGAATTCACTTCCTGATCAAACATCAGCAGGAATGAAGGCGGCTGATGGTCACTGATGCTGCTCTGTCCCCCTGTCCCCCTGTCCTTCTGTCTCTCAGTCCATCTGTCCCCCTGTCCATCTGTCCTACCGTCTGTCCATCTGTCCGTCCATCTGTCCGTCTGTCCTTCTGTCTCTCAGTCCATCTGTCTGTCCTACCTTCTGTCCTTCTGTCCGTCTGTCCTTCTGTCTCTCAGTCCGTCTGTCCATCAGAACTGATTCTAATGACTGATGAGAGGAAAAGGGACCTGGTCTCTTTGAATTCTACATTCTAAGGAAATATGAACATATTTAGATTTATTATATTTATTTTTATTATTTTCTGGGTCAGTTTTGCAAAGAATCTGAGTAAATAACATAAATCTGTCCAGTTTCAAGGTGTTTGATGTGATGAACATTTTAGACTGAATTGATGGTGAATTTAACCCGAGGATGGAGGAAACTCTGAGCTTCCAGTTTGATCAAAGCTGCTTTTATTTGGTTCAATCAACTAAATATTTAAAACGTTCATAAGGAGCAATGAAAGCCATCGTCAGGGAGACCTGATTCCACCAGTCACCATGACAACAGGCTGTTATCAATCCTCAATGTTCTCGCTCATATTCATCGCTGTTAAAGCTAACGCTGCTAACGCTGCTAACGCTGCTAATGCATCTAACGCTGCTAATGCTGCTAATGCATCTAACGCTGCTAATGCTGCTAATGCTGCTAACGCTGCTAATGCTGCTAATGCTGCTAACGCTGCTAATGCTGCTAATGCTGCTAACGCTGCTAATGCTGCTAACGCTGCTAATGCTGCTAATGCTGCTAACGCTGCTAACGCTGCTAATGCTGCTAATGCATCTAACGCTGCTAATGCTGCTAACGCTGCTAATGCTGCTAACACTGCTAACGCTGCTAATGCTGCTAATGCTGCTAACGCTGCTAATAAATAGCTAGCGCTGCTGCTAACGCTGCTAATGCATCTAACGCTGCTAACAGCTGCTAATGCTGCTACGCTGCTAATGCTGCTGACGCTGCATTCGCTGGCTAATGCATCTAAAGCTGCTGCTAATGCTGCTAATGCTGCTAATAGCTTGCTGCTAATGCATCTAACGATGTTACGCTGCTAATGCCTGCTAATGCTGCTAATGCATCTAAACAGACTAATGCCAAATACAATGCTTGCTAACGCTGCTAATGCTGCTAATGCATCTAACTGCTAATGCACGCTAATGCTGCTAATGCTGCTAATGCATCTAACACTGCTAATGCACGCTAACGCTGCTAATGCATCTAACACTGCTAATGCATCTAACGCCAAGCTAATGGACGTTGAACAACGCTATTGCATCTAACACTGCTAACGCACAAGTAATGCATCTAGCAGCTGCTAATGTTGCTAACGGCTAGCTGTTAATGTATCTAACGCTGTTAATGCATCTAACGGCTGCTAATGCATTTTAACGCTCTTCTTGCGCTGTTAATGAATCAAGCTGCTAGCATTGCTAACGCATCCTAATGCTGCTAATGCTGCCTAACGGCTGTTAACGCTGCTAATGCATCTAATAATTGCTAATGCATATACACAGTCAGAAATGTAACATATTATACATAACTATGTTATTTATCATCATCTACTTGAGCTCAGCCTCTTAACCTTAATATTTATGCTTGCCTTTAGAATTAAAGTAGATTATTTATATTATTACATAGGAGCGGGTCTACCGATCATGCCATGGAGCAGAACAGACATCTTTCGCGCCACGGCAGCGCCAGAGAGAGCCAACAAACTAGCGCATTGCTTGAGATCGCCCATGCACCTCGAAAGTAACTACGGCAAGTTGAGAGAGATGAACTGAAGGCGGTACTGAACAATAGATACTAAACCCTACTATAGACTAATAAATACTATCTGTAAAATTATTTATATGTAAACAAACCTCATCACGTGAGAAGGTAGGGGGTGATGTGCGACATTTGCCTGGAAGCCTTTGATTTAAGTCCTCGTAACGCTCGGACAAGCGTCTGGGGTGCTGGAGAGATGTCACTGAAAATTACACACTTAAGCCTTAAATGGCCAAGCTCACATGATGGATATCAGAGATCTGATTGTTCCTGATGTTCCTAACAGAGCACTTCGCTCTCAGTCTGCAGTTTTACTAGTGGTTCCTAGAACTCTAAAAGTAGAATGGGAGGCAGATCTTTTTAGTTCTCAGGATCCAGTGGGCCTCAGCAGATGGCCGCTCACACTGAAGCCTGGTTCTGCTGGAGGTTTCTTCCTGTTCAAAGGGAGTTTTTCCTCCTCCACTGTCGCTACAAGCATGCTTAGTGTGAGGGATTGCTGAAGAGTCAATGAGTCGATGCAATCAGCTGGTTTTCATTAGATAGAAACTTTGAATCAATCTGACTGGATGATCTGGTTGATCTGGATCTGCTCGCGAGTGACCTGAAGGATGACGCGTGCGGTTGGAGCTATGAGAAATAAACTGAATAGAATAGAATGAACAGAGATGGGTTGAGGAAACGCTTTAAATGGCGGTGATGTGATCAGAGGACCAGTTCTAATGACTGAGGCTGCTGTTCTGACCCTGGCGCTGGTTTCTGGCCCCTGCAGGTCATCCTGTCTGGGATCGGGGCCGATGAGCAGCTGGCAGGTTACTCCCGTCATAGAGTCCGCTTCCAGACGTCTGGACACCAGGGACTCCTCCAGGAACTGTCCATGGAGCTGGCCAGGATCTCCTCCAGGAACTTGGGCCGAGACGACCGAGTGATCACGGACCACAGCAAGGAGGCCAGGTACGGGTTCCTCCAGGGACCGCCTTTCCCAGAACCATCTGCTGAATCTCTGGACCTCTTTGGATTTCTAGTCCACCTTTTAATCCCATTTCATTAATTTACATCTGGAGTTCATCATTAATCCCTCAGTCTGGGCTGGAATCCCTCCATTTCGCCGTAATCCTCCACCTCACTGTCAATCCCTCTGCCTCTGCGTCAATCCCTCCAACTCAACATCAATCTCTCCAACTCGACATCAATCCCTCCACCTCGACTTCAATCCCTCCACCTAATTGTCAACTCCTCCACCTGGCCATCAATCCCTCCCTCTGGGTGTCCATCCCTCCACCTAATTATCAATCCCTCCACATCAGCGTCAGTCCCTCCAGCTTCCCTCAATTCCTCCACCTCGCCTTCAATCTCTCCACCTCGCCCTCAGGCATCAATCCCTGCACCTTGGCTCGCCGTCAATCCCTCCACCTGGGTGTTAATCCCCCCCACCTAACTGTCAATCCCTCCACCTCCAAATCATTCCCTCCACCTCTCACATCAATTCCTCCATCTCGCCCTCACACCCTTCACCTAATTGTCAATCCCTCCGCCTCGACATCAATCCCTCCACCTCTGGGTCAATCCCTACACCTCGCATCACGCACCAGCATCACGAACCTCAATGAGGCTTTCCGTCTCACCGTAGGGCTTCTAACCTCACGCCGTAGGCTTCTAACCTCACCGTGGGGCTTCTAACCTCACTTGCGCAGGGGCTTCTAACGACCTCACCGTACAGGGGCTTCACAACCTCACGCCGTAGGCTTCTAGCTTCTCAACTTTAGGGCTTCCGTGGGGCTTCTAGGCTTTAACTCACGCCGTGGGGCTTCTAACTTCACCGCAGGGCTTTCTAACCTCACGCCGTAGGGGCTTCTAACACCTCACCGTAGGGGCTCTAACCTCATTGCCGCGGGAAGCTTCTAAGCGCCTCACCGCGGCGGGGCTACAACTCACCGCCGTGGGCTTCTAAACTTCACGCCGTGGGGCTTCGATATACCTCACGCCTTGCGTAGGGCTTCTCGGACTCACGCCGTAGGGCTTCTAACTTCACCGCCGGGGCTTCTAACCTCAATGACATCCGTGTGGGGCTTCTAACCTTCACCGTAGGGGCTTCTAACCTCACCGTAGGGGCTTTCTAACTTCCGACCTCAGGGCTTCTTCCGCACGCCGCAGGGGCTTCTAACGCCTCTGCCCGTAGGGCTTCTAACCTCACGCCCGTAGGGCTTCTAACTCGCGTCACTGCCTTAGGGCTTTCTAACTTCACGTGGGGCTGGGGGCTTGCCTAAAGGAACTGACCCTCACCGCAGAGGCTTCTAACCTCAGCGTAGGGGCTAAAGCCCACCTCACGCCAGCGTAGGGCTTCTAACCTCACGCCGTGGGAAGCTACGGCACATCGCCCGCAGGGGCTTCCCTGGCTTCTCACTGTAACTTTTACGCCGTGGGGAGCATCCTAACCTCTTGCCATCAGGGCAGCACCCTGGGAAAGCCTTTAGCGTAGGGCTGCTACTTCTGGGGCCAGCCTCGCGTGGGGCAGGCCTTAGCGGGAAGCTTACGCTTCACGCCCGTGGGGAGAAGCTGACTTCGCGCGGGCACAAGCTTCACCGTGGGGCTTCTAACCTCAGCGCTGCACCAGCTTTCGCTAACAAAACCTCACGCCCGTGGGGCTTCTAACCTCACGCCGTGGGAGGCTGGCTGCGGGAGAAACCAACTTCACGCCCGTAGGGCTAGTAACTCCACTTTAGGGCTTCTGGACTTGGGGCTTCCACAGCATAAAAGCGTTTGGGGCACCGCTTCCGCGCCGTAGGGCTTCAACCTCCGCCTTGGTAGCTTCAACCTCCGCGTGGGGCTTTAACTCGCGGGGCTTTTAACCTCACCGTAGGGGCGTGGGGCTTCTGGAACGCCACGTAGGGGCTTCCACCGCTTTAACCTCACGCCGTAGGGGCTTCTACACTTCACGCCGTAGGGCTTCTAACCTTCCACGCCGTAGGAAGTAGCTTCCGACCCTCGCCGTGGGGCTTTCTAACCTCACGCCGTAGGGCTTCTAACGTCACGCCGTAGGGGCTTGCAACCTCACGCCGTAGGGCTTCCGACGTCACGCCGTAGGGCTACCTCACGCCGTAGGGGCTTGAACTCACGCCGTAGGGCTTCTAACTTCTCGTAGGGCTTCCGACCGTCACCCTGGCCAACCTCACTGGCTTTAACCTCAATCCGTAGGGCTTCCTACGTCACGCTGCAGGGGCTTCTACCTCAGGCGTTCTAACTTCCGACGTCAGGGTAGGGCTTCTAACCTCACGCCTGCAGGATGTGAAGGACGTCACACCGTAGGGCATTTCTGACCTCACGCCGTAGGAGCACCGTAGGGCTTCTAACTGTCACGTGTGAAGGGCAGGTGCCTCACGCCGTAGGGCTTCCAACGTAACGCCTTACGATGCAGACCTCACGCTAGGGCTTCCGACTCTCACGGCCGTAGGGCTTCCGGCTTCACGCTCTAGGGCTTCCGACGTCAGGCGTAGGGCTTCAACGACCTCACGCCAGCTTCCGACTCAGGAGAAGTAGCTAACCTCCGACCTCACGTATTAAGGGGCTTCTGGCGGCATCGCCGTAGGGCTTCCAACCTGCACGCGATAGTAGGAAGCTGGACTTTCACGCCGTAGGGCTTCCGACCTCACGCCGTAGGGGCACCGACGTCCTGCCGTAGGCTTCTGGACCAGAAAATCACCGTGGGGGCTTCCCAACGTCACGCCGTAGGAGCTTCCGACGCCACGCGAGTAGGAGAAGCTTCTAACGTCACGCCGTAGGGCTTCCGACCTGCCGTAGGGCTTCCGACGCGCCGTGGGGCTTCTAACCTCACGCCGTAGGGCTTCTAACTTCCACGCCGTAGGGCTTCCTAACTCACGCCCGTAGGCTTTTAACCTCACCCGTAGGGCTTCCGACGTCACGCCGTAGGGCTTCCGACCTCACGCCGTAGGGCTTCCGACGTCACGCCGTAGGGCTTCCGACCTCACGCCGTAGGGCTTCCGACGTCACGCCGTAGGGCTTCCGACCTCACGCCGTAGGGCTTCCGACGTCACGCCGTAGGGCTTCCGACCTCACGCCGTAGGGCTTCCGACGTCACGCCGTAGGGCTTCCGACCTCGTGGGGCGCCGTAGGGCGACCTCACGCCGTAGGAAGCCGACGTCACGCCGTAGGGCTTCCGACCTCACGCCGTAGGGCTTCCGACGTCACGCCGTAGGGCTTCCGACCTCACGCCGTAGGGCTTCCGACGTCACGCCGTAGGGCTTCCGACCTCACGCCGTAGGGCTTCCGACGTCACGCCGTAGGGCTTCCGACCTCACGCCGTAGGGCTTCCGACGTCACGCCGTAGGGCTTCCGACCTCACGCCGTAGGGCTTCCGACGTCACGCCGTAGGGCTTCCGACCTCACGCCGTAGGGCTTCCGACGTCACGCCGTAGGGCTTCCGACCTCACGCCGTAGGGCTTCCGACGTCACGCCGTAGGGCTTCCGACCTCACGCCGTAGGGCTTCCGACGTCACGCCGTAGGGCTTCCGACCTCACGCCGTAGGGCTTCCGACGTCACGCCGTAGGGCTTCCGACCTCACGCCGTAGGGCTTCCGACGTCACGCCGTAGGGCTTCCGACCTCACGCCGTAGGGCTTCCGACGTCACGCCGTAGGGCTTCCGACCTCACGCCGTAGGGCTTCCGACGTCACGCCGTAGGGCTTCCGACCTCACGCCGTAGGGCTTCCGACGTCACGCCGTAGGGCTTCCGACCTCACGCCGTAGGGCTTCCGACGTCACGCCGTAGGGCTTCCGACCTCACGCCGTAGGGCTTCCGACGTCACGCCGTAGGGCTTCCGACCTCACGCCGTAGGGCTTCCGACGTCACGCCGTAGGGCTTCCGACCTCACGCCGTAGGGCTTCCGACGTCACGCCGTAGGGCTTCCGACCTCACGCCGTAGGGCTTCCGACGTCACGCCGTAGGGCTTCCGACCTCACGCCGTAGGGCTTCCGACGTCACGCCGTAGGGCTTCCGACCTCACGCCGTAGGGCTTCCGACGTCACGCCGTAGGGCTTCCGACCTCACGCCGTAGGGCTTCCGACGTCACGCCGTAGGGCTTCCGACCTCACGCCGTAGGGCTTCCGACGTCACGCCGTAGGGCTTCCGACCTCACGCCGTAGGGCTTCCGACGTCACGCCGTAGGGCTTCCGACCTCACGCCGTAGGGCTTCCGACGTCACGCCGTAGGGCTTCCGACCTCACGCCGTAGGGCTTCCGACGTCACGCCGTAGGGCTTCCGACCTCACGCCGTAGGGCTTCCGACGTCACGCCGTAGGGCTTCCGACCTCACGCCGTAGGGCTTCCGACGTCACGCCGTAGGGCTTCCGACCTCACGCCGTAGGGCTTCCGACGTCACGCCGTAGGGCTTCCGACCTCACGCCGTAGGGCTTCCGACGTCACGCCGTAGGGCTTCCGACCTCACGCCGTAGGGCTTCCGACGTCACGCCGTAGGGCTTCCGACCTCACGCCGTAGGGCTTCCGACGTCACGCCGTAGGGCTTCTGATGTCACGCCGTAGGCGTGCCGACGTCACGGCCTGGTTCTCTGCAGTTAATGTGCTTTTTCTCCGGTCAAAGAAAATTCGCGTTTTCTTGGTTTGGTTTTTATTTAGGATAAAAAGGTTGGACTAGTTTGTAGATTTATTGCAGAGCTTCAGCTGAAGCTTCGGCTGCAGACGTTCTGAATCTGGTTAAATGAGCAGAAACCAAGCAAAGGATCCAGACTGGACTCTGATTGGCTGATCTGACTCTGATGGGAGCCGCGGGTCGTTAACCGGAGTCCTGTGTGGTCCTCAGGTTCCCCTACCTGGACGAGGACGTGGTGAGCCTCCTGAACTCCCTCCCCATCTGGCAGAAGACCGACCTCCGGCTGCCCCGCGGCGTCGGGGAGAAGCTCCTCCTCAGGCTGGCGGCGCGGCGGATCGGCCTCGGCCCGGCGGCCGTCCTCCCCAAGAGAGCCATGCAGTTTGGGTCACGGGTCGCAAAGATGGAGGACACCACGGAGAAGGGTTCGGATAAATGCAGAAGATTGTGATTTTTTGATGGAATGGAAATAAAACCAGTTTGTCTTAATGGGCGGGCGTCATGGTCCTGTTCTTTACTCTGCTCCTTGTTTTCTAGGTTTATTGGTTTAATTCCTATTTTGTTGTAGTTTCTAGATTTATGTTCTCTGGTTTTTCTGTTGTTTTCCTCTGTTGCCGTCTTGTTTGTTCCTTTCCCCTCCCTGGTTGTCTCCTCCCACCTGCTCCTTATCAGCTCGTTAGCCCTGCCTTCGTCTCAGTCAGCTGTTTATACTCTCCCTCTGCTGTTGTTGGTTCCTAGTCGTTGCTGGTTCCTAGTCGTTGCTGGTTCCTAGTCGTTGCTGGTTCCTAGTCGTTGTTGGTTCCTAGTCGTTGCTGGTTCCTAGTCGTTGTTGGTTCCTAGTCGTTGCTGGTTCCTAGTCGTTGCTGGTTCCTAGTCGTTCCTGGTTCCTAGTCGTTGCTGGTTCCTAGTCGTTGCTGTCCTCCCATGCTGTTGTCTTCCTCGTCTCTCCCCGGCTCCTCGGGTTTGGTTTCTCCATGTCTCCATAGTTCTGCTTTGCTTTTCATTATTAGTTGGATTTCCTGTTTAATCTCCTCAGCCTCTCTGCATTTGGTTCCTTAAACCTCATCAAACCCTGATGGTGTGATGGACCAAATGATTAAACTTTAAAACTAGAAAGCTGGTTCACTGGTTTAATGCAGAGCTTCACACTCTGAAGCTAAATGCTATGAAACTGGAGAGAAAATGCTTCTACATGCCAGATCTATATCCAATCTTCCTTTCTGATCTAAAATTCTAGAGAAAGTAGTTGCCAAACAAGTGTGCGTATCACTTCCACCATAATGAACTTTTTGAAGAGTTTCAGTCTGGCTTTAGAGCTCTCATCATAGCACTGAAACAGCTCTGGTGAAAGTCACTAATGATATTCTCATGGCCTCAGATAATGGACTTGTATCTGTGCTCGTCCTGTTGGATCTCAGTGCTGCATTTGATCCAGTTGATCAGAATATTTTTTAGAAAGACTTGAATATTTTGTTGGAATTAAAGGAACAGCTCTAGACTGGTTTAAATCTGATCTATCTGATCCAATTCAGTTTATTTACGTTAATTATAGATCTTCCTCAGCCAGAGTTCTAATGAAAATGAAAAAGAGAGATCATATCTCTCCTATCCTGGCTCTTCTTCTTCTCATTGGCTCTCTCTGTTTAAATCCAAGAATAGAATTTCAAAATCCTCCTTCTCACATATGCCTTAAATGGCCAAGCTCCATGCAAATATCAAGAGATCTGATTGTTCCTTATGTTCCTAACAGAGCACTTGGCTTCAATCTACCAGGTTTACTAGTGGTTCCTAGAATTTCTAAAAGCAGAATGGGAGGCAGATCTTTTTAGTTCTCAGGCTCCTCTCCTGTGGAACCAACTACCTGAGTTTTAGTCCGTGAGGCAGACACACTGTCTCCACTTTTAAGGCTAGAGGCTTAAAAACTTTCCCTTTTTGATAAAGCTCTAGTTAGAGTGGCTCTTCAGGTTATCCTGACCTATCTCTACATAGGACTGCTATAAAGTAGGCTAAGACTGCTGGAGTGAGGACATGAGGACCCCCTTTCTGCCTTCTGCTTCGCCTCTATCTCTATTCCTCCCACGCTTGCAGAATCTGTTAGTTCCAAATCTCTAACGTTCTGTTTCCCTCTCTCTGCTTTTTCTCATATATAGTAGCTTCATCTGGTCTGTTCCTGTTTGGCTGTGACTCCATCCTGGAGAGAAATATCAGCTGTGCTGCTGCCATCAACTACCTTTGTTTGATATTGGAGCTTATCTAGACCTGAATTCTGACTCAGATCTGTTTAGTGCGGTGTCAGATAAACCACTGGAGAAGCTGCTGCATCTTACCAAACTTTTCTGATATAGAAAATCATTTATAGATCAGTGCATCTATCTTCCTTCCTCACACTGAGCCTGGTTCTGCTGGAGGTTTTCTTTCCCTGTTCAAAGAGGAGTTTTTCCTTTCCACATGTCAGCTACAAGCATGCTTAGTGTGAGGGATTGCTGAAGCGAGTCAATGAGTCGATGCAAATCAGCTGGTTTTCCTTAGATAGAAAACTTTGAATCAATCTGACTGATGATTCTGGTTGATCTGGATCTATAAAGTGACCTGAGATGACATGATGTGAATCAATAAACTGAATAGAATTACAGAAAGTTCTGGATCATTTTATTGCAGAAGTTTCTGGATCATTTTATTACAGAAGGTTCTGGATCATTTTATTACAGAAGGTTCTGGATCATTTTATTACAGAAGGTTCTGGATCATTTTATTACAGAAGGTTCTGGATCATTTTATTGCAGAAGGTTCTGGATCATTTTATTGCAGAAGGTTCTGGATCATTTTATTGCAGAAGGTTCTGGATCATTTTATTACAGAAGTTTCTGGATCATTTTATTGCAGAAGGTTCTGGATCATTTTATTGCAGAAGGTTCTGGATCATTTTATTACAGAAGGTTCTGGATCATTTTATTACAGAAGGTTCTGGATCATTTTATTGCAGAAGGTTTGGATCAGAGGGTTCTGAATTATTTTTATTTTGCAGAAGTTTCTGGATCATTTTATTACAGAAGTTTTCTGGATCATTTTATTACGAAGGTTCTGATCCGGATCTCCTACACCATGTAGGACTGGACCTCCTGGAGCTCCTCCCTGAAGTAGCGGTCACATTCCAGGTAGGACGGCAGGTTCCCCACGTCAAAGCGACCCGAAACCTCCAGAACATAGACCGGTTTCCTGGAACCAGAAAAGTCAGATTCAGAACCACAGCAGCCGGATCTGGACCAGAACCTTTCCTCTGTTACCTGGGAATGAGCCAGGAGAGAAAGTTCCCCGGAGCGTCTACTGGCCACCGATCGGAGCGTCCTACGGATGAAAGGAAAGTGTTCAGAACCAGAACCTGTCGGGTCTAAAGGTTCTGTTGGGTTTTTCTGCACCTTCTTCTCCTCCAGGAAGGCGTGGAGCAGAGGAAGGCTGCTACTAGGAGAACACGTAGAAACACGGGGACACTTTGCAAGACAGAACCACACCATTAGCTGCTGCTGGGCCAGAACCAACCGGACCACAACCGGGTCAGAACCACATACTCACCGCTCTCCTGGACTCTGTCTCTGAGGGCTGCGGCTTCTCCTTCATACAGCGAACGCGGAGGTTCTCCTCCACTTCCAGGATCCCGTACTTCTGGGTCTCTGCAGAACCAGAACCAGAACCCCATCAGCTGTGGACGCAGAGGGACTCGGAGCGATGGACACCGATAGAACAGAACCAGAACCCCAGAGGGACTCGGAGCGATGGACACCGATAGAACAGAACCAGAACCCCAGAGGGACTCGGAGCGATGGACACCGATAGAACAGAACCAGAACACCGATAGAACAGAACCAGAACCCCAGAGGGACTTGGAGCGATGGACACCGATAGAACAGAACCAGAACCCCAGAGGGACTCGGAGCGATGGACTCACCTTGGTCTCGGCACCGATAGGAAAGGACCAGGCAGCTGTCCTCGCTCTCCGCCTGCAGCTCACAGACTCTCTGCTCCACCGCCCGCAGACTGAAGTCCTCCCTGAAAAGCGTGTCACTGCAGAAACGGGTCAGAACCGAGTCTCAGACCCAAAAGAACCCTATTTGATGAAGCATTTTTCCAGCAGAACTCACCCCCCAATAACCATGACTCGGTCCCGGATGTGGAAGTGTCTGACAGCCAGCTGCAGGCAGGCCACGGCGCCCAGACGCTCCTGGGAGGACAGCGGCGTTTAGACAGAACCAGAGGTTCTGGAACAGACCGGGTCCAACATCTATTTACCTCATTGGTTCTGGTCTGGTCACACAGGACTTGGACGTCTGGAAACTCTTCGGCCCATTGCTGGAAGGCAGCGTGGTGCAGAGCGTTGGTCTGAGGAGAGGAGCAGGTTCTGATCAGTAGAAACATCAACAGAACTCCTCCAACATTCAGGTCCAATCAGAACCCGACCAGAACCTAAACATTAGTTCTGCTAACAGCAGGTAGGGTGTCCAGGTGGGTCCTCCTGGGGGGGCAGAGCAGGTCTATTTCATCTCTGCTGGGCTGCAGCCCAACATCCAATCACAGAAGGTAGAAAAAAGCATCAGATGATTGGCTGAGACTGATGACGTCAGACCAATGCCTGCCTGTGATTGGTTGGAAACCCAGAGAAGTTAGCATCACGCTAAATGATGGGTTAACTCTGAACGGACAGAAGAGCATGAATTTATAAGGAAGACTAGTTAGGACTCGTTCCATGGCTGCTGCAGACTCTAAGGTGCCTCATTGATGAGGCTTTATTCTATTCTATTCTATTCTATTCTATTCTATTCTATTCTATTCTATTCTATTCTATTCTGGATTAAACAGGAAGCCGATGAAGAGAAGCCAGATATGATCTCTATTCATCAGAACTATAAACTATAAATAAACGTTCAGAGATTCCTCATCGATCAGGTGTCACACCGTAATGCGCCAATTAATGCATTAAAATACATATAAATACTGGGAATTAATTATATTATATTTTTCCTCTTCAGCTGCTAAAGCATCCTCTATAATAATCTATAATAATAATCCTCTTTAATCCTCTTTAATCCCTCAGAATTATAACATAAATTACATTAAACCAGATTATGATGTAAACCTTAATAATTTAATGATATTCCGCATAATGTGCTTTTAATGCTGCAGAAACCACCGCCCTAACAGCAGGTCCGGTCCAGTTCGGCCCGGCTGTATGAACGGGTTCTGGTTCCGGTTCTGATGGGAAGAACTTCCTACCACCACATAGATCCCGTCCGCGGTTCCGGAGCGCCTCAGAGCCCGGATCCAGTAGCTGATCAGCGGACACTGAGCCACCGGCAGCAGCGGCTTCGGAACCCCGATCAGGTGGCCGAACCTGCCGCTGGCATCAGAGGAGACGTCCCTCTGCAGTCTGGTTCCGAACCCGGCGGCGAGAATCACGGCCTTCATTTAGAACCCTGATCCGGTCCGGAACCAAAGTCCAACTAACTTCCCATTCTTCTTTGGGGGAAGCCGGTCCGGTCACTACCGCCCCCTGCCGGCCACAACCAGAATGTTCCGAACCATCAGACCAGAAACGGATCATTAATCTGGATTAGATTCTAATCTCTATTCCTTATAAAGTAGGGTGACCAGACGTCCCCGATTTCCGGGGACTGTCCCCGTTTTGGACCACCTGTCCCCGGCTAAAGCTGTCCCCGGAAATGTCCCCGATTTTACCGAGGCGAAAAATGTTGCGTGTAGACTGTTATTACGGTAGAGCTGTTGCGCGCAAAAATAGGTATTACGGTAGCTGGTTGCGCTGCTGATAACATAAAGATAAGGAACAGAGCGCACCACTAGAAGGGCGGTAATGATCCTTTTGGATGTCAGCTGCCATTAAAACACAAAAAAGAAGAAGAGCGCATCACTTTTAAAACAGAAGAAGAAGAAGAAGTGGAAGTTCGTTTTTTACAACCTGTGGCAACTGATGGGGAGCTGCGCTGAGTGATGGTGAGTGTGTTAATCAATTTATTTTATTCTGATCGGGCTGATCTTGTGATGAATGTTTGGTTTGTGTCCAGGTTAAAACAATAATAAAAAGTAAGACAAGACCACGAGTTGAGCATGAGTAAAAGACGCTGGGTTAAAATGTAGCAAAATGATTGAAAACTCCTTGTAAGGCGCTAATCTGGTACGCTGGTTCTCCAGGGATCAACAAGGGTTTGTATAAAGATGTTTTAGAATGGATAGGTGACCTTTAGTTTATATTTCAGATAGTTATTATAAGTAGAGTTATTTCAATTTGTTTTGATGATTTATGGTTGTGATTTATGAGCATAGACTTCCAGTTTTTGGTGTGCTTTTTTACTGCTCAGTTTGGATATATATGTCAATAACAGGAGAACTGAATAAGACAAGATCTACATGATCTGAGAATGATGGAGGAAGAGATAACCACCTGTTTAATGTTCATTTATTATGTGGTTTTTGCTTGTAGCTCCTAATATTGTGGTAATTAGCATTTTTAGTATTTAGATGAGATATTAATAATAATAAGTTTTCATGTTGCACATCCTAATTTTTTTGGAGGTGATTTTGATTATATAATGTCTCTGTTTTAGAATAATGTAAGATTGATGCTGGAGGAGTGAGGAAGAAGATAGAAAGACAGAAAGGAGATTGAATGAGAGAGGAGGAAACTAGGAACTCTGATAGAAAAAACGGTTGACAAGAAGGGAGAAAAATTTACTTTGAGGAGTAAAGCAGAGAGCAGGCAGAAGTCAGAAGAGGGCTAGAAACAAAAGCGAAGGTGGAGAGGGAAGAAAACAGACAAGACTGAATGACCAGATGGCTCTTTCAAAGAAGAGGAAGTGTCATTTTACGGAGAAATTACAATCAGAATTTCCATTGGGAAATTATATATGTATATGTTATTGCTGTTTATAAATATGGACTATTCTTGGATTATATACATTGTGTTGATGTTAAGCCTATTCTGCTGTTCAATGGTTAAACTTGTTTAAGATATTTAAAAAGGTTATTTTGCTTTTTACTTGCTATGTCTTCTCTTATATTATTTTACCCAAATTACCAGGGCCACTGCCTCAGACCCTGTTCAGTTAATATTTCTGTTTCAAACATTTAAAATGTATAATATGTATTAATAAAGTTCAAGTGATAAAGCGTTGACATGATTTGAGTGATAAACTAACATATTGAGTGATGTAGTGTGCAAAGTATGCTGTGGAACACAGAGTGGCTGTATACTCAGGTTAGTAGGAAAAATGAACCTGCTACTTTGAGACACACAGGCCCCTGATGTGGCTAGGTGACAGTAAGAAACATATATGAACCTTTACCTGCAGGCTTGACTACTACTTGTTTTTTTATGTTAATGAAGAAAAAAATATTTCTTATAGGTATGTACAGTAGATGTAAACAGAATAAGTAT
>JAGKQL010000062.1:24687959-24717938 GCA_018398635.1 Cyprinodon brontotheroides
CCCCTCCCCCCCCCCCCCCCATGGACTGTTCTCTGGGAAGAGGCTTCATTCAATGCAGGACCAGCTGGTTCTGCAGCAGAACCCTTTAGAACCTCTGAAGAACGACTCCATCTTTAATGAACCAACATTTTATTTGTGTTTTCAAACAAAGAATAAAAAGAACATTTTTCTGCTTAAGTTTAAACGCTGATAATCCATCAGAAGGTCCAAATGGACCCGGTTGGAGAACCCTGGCTTAGATGGTTCTGCTGCTCCGGCATCAGAGCCGCCGGTTGATGATGGATTCTGAGTCCAAGCTATCAGAACCGCTCATGTTGGACCTGTGATCAGACGGATCACTGAAGTTCTGATGAGTCGGTTTTCTTCACCAGCTGCTTTTCCCTTCGTTTGTTTCCCGTTTAGTCCACTTCCTCCGACCCACTTCCAGCTTCAGGCGCAGCCTCGATGGGTTCTGGATCTCTGGGAGACTCCGGCTGATCCAACGGTTCTGGCTGAGGCTCCTCCATGGGTTCCTCAGCTGGTTCTGGAGCCGGTGTGGGTTCCTCCGCATCCTTGGTCAGATCGTCCTGCAGAGAAGAAAACAGAGTGGAAAGAAACCGGACCCTCTAGAACCTGGGCGGGTTCTGGTCTGACCAGAGGCGGGTTCTGGTCTCAGCAGAGGCGGGTTCTGGTCTGACCAGAGGCGGGTTCTGCCTGATCCACATCAGTCGGGCTTCTCTTCATCACCCCGTCTCACACAGAAGCTAAACCATCATCATCATCATCAGCCTGGCGGCGTTTCTGTCTGCTAAACAGCTGCAGCAGCTCCATTTCAGAGGCGGGGCTTACAGCTCTGACATCATCAAGTTAGAACCAATCAGGTAACTTCAGATGGAAAATCAGAGGGTGGTTCTGGTTATGCTAGCACACAAGCACTGCTGCATTATGGGTAATTCTGGAGCTGCAGCTTAAAGTCCCGCCCCCTGTACTGTGATTGGTCCAGCCTGATCTGGGCGGAGTAAACGGCGACTGGATGATTGATGAATTGACCCGGAGACGCCGATCAGTTCTGATCAGGACTAAAAACTCCCCAAACCTCAGATCCAGATCAATCACAGCTGAACCTCAGCAGAACCGTCTCGGTTCTACAGACGGACCAAACAGAACTTCCAGGTGGGACCGCAGAGATCTCAGCTTCTGGTCTCTGAGGTCGGACCTCAGGCCTGAAGGCTGACCTCGGGTCGGGTCCTACAGTCAGTTTGTAGACGGTCCGTTTTCTGGATAATCTGCAGAACCTACCTGGGAAACAGAGTCCAGAGTTCCATCCAGGCTCGTTGGCTCCGCCTCTTCCTGCTCCATGGGTTCCTCTTCCTCCTTTAGAAGAACCGCTTCCTGCTGATGGTGAGGATCCGGCTCGCCGGGCTCCATGACAGGAGTTTCTGGATTTGGAGCCGGTTCCGACTGGAACATTAGAAGAAATGAGCGAAGAGCAGAAACCTCCGGCTGCTTATCAGAGCGGGTCGGACAGAACCAACTCACCTCCTGCTCCAGGACGGCCTCCGCCGCCTTGGGTTCTGGTTTCTTATGGGCTTCCAGAACCGCCATGATGGAGGTCGGGATGTGAGCTTGCTGTTAGAGACAACAGGATGGTCAGGACCAGGAACAGAGCCAGGCGGGGGCGGCGGTCAGGTCCGAGTCTCACCTGATGCGGCGTGAAGGACAGGACGTGCTGCAGGAGCGGCGTCCTCATCTCGGGGCAACGCTCGAAGACGGCGCTCAGCTGCGGCGGCGGCAGCTGAAGCAACACGCTGTAGGACTGAGGCTTGGTCCTCTGGCAGCACTTCACGAAGCCCTCCCACACCTTGGGATACTTCCACACCTGTAGGACAGGAGGACACGCTTAGGACGACCGTCGGGACGCCCTGAGGACGAGCTAAGGGATGCCCGGAGGACGAGCTAAGGGACGCCCGGAGGACGAGCTGCGGGACGCCCTGAGGACGACCGGCGGGACGCCCGGAGGACGACCGGCGGGACGTCTGGCGTCTGGAGAAGGACTAGTGCCTGAAGAGACGATGCAGACCTGCTTGACGATGAGGCGGGACAGGATGTTCATGACGAAGCCGCCCAGGCGGGGGTACATGGTGAGGGACTGGATGACGGTGCGCATGAGCAGCATGGGGAGCGGACTGTGCTCCATCAGCTGCTGCATCACCACGGCCAGAACCTCTGAGGTGTAGACGTTCTTCTCAGCAAAGCACAGGTTGGTGGCTGAAAGCAGAAGGAAACATCTGGCTGAGATCTACAGCTGAGTTACTGAGAAACGCTGACATCTAGTGGTGACGCTTCAAACTGCAGCTTCTAGGTTCCCTTCTTCTCCTCAGTCAGAGTTCGGTTCTGACCTCTAAAAACTCTATGTTCCCTCTCCAGCTGGATCCTGCTCGGTGGTTCTGAGCAGGATCAGAACCCAGACCGATCTCTGGGGTCGGTTCTTAGCTGGGACCAGTGATGCCAGTTGGGCTCAGCGGCGCCGCCCACTGGAGGAACACTGACCTTTGATGATGGACTTCATGTCACACTTGGTGGAGTCGATGTTGTGCAGAGCAATGAGCAGGTCTCCTGGAGTCAGAGGAGAAACCGAGGAGCTTCCCTCACCTGTGGAGAATCCATCAAGGAGCAGAGGACTTTAGTGGGGGGGTGGAGCAGAGGACTTTAGTGGGGGGGTGGAGCAGCACAGGCTCCCCCTAGTGGCTGATTTTATTGATTGATTAAAGATTGATCTGATTAAAACTAAGATCACTGGCACCAATCTGAATATCATTGGTTTAGAAAAGCTTCAACATTTTGGAGGAATTAGAGGAAAAAGGACTGAGCTGGTTTACTGTTAGCGTTTCTAACATAGAAAGTGTTTATAGATCCGTGATTCTAGTTTGTGGGCCTCAGCATCATAGACTACCTGCTCAGTGACTGATTGCTATAGAGTCAGTATCTCATCTCTGCAGCTGCTCATCAAGTAAAGTCAATGACTGGATGATCTGGTTGATCTGGATCTATAAAATGAGCTGAGATGAATCAGAGCTATAGAACCAGAGCGAGTAGAAGTGAAGAGGCGTCCTTACTGTGCTGAGTTCCCAGCAGTCTGTTGAAGACCTCCTTCACCACGATGGGGTTCAGCTTGATGAGTTTAGGCAGAGCCTGGATCACTTCACTCTGAGACAAACAGAACCAGTCCATCAGAACCAGAACCAGCAGCCGGACCCAGAAATCCACCGAACAGAACCTGACCTTCTCCAGCCCGTTGATGACCGGGATCAGGAAACGCACATCAGGAACCCGCTTATGGTAGAGGTCTCTGACCTGCTCCACCAGCTCCGGAGACGGAGGCACTGCAGACAGGAAGCACACAGAGGCCGGTCAGAACCAGTGATTCTGCTGCCGGGTCGGGTCGGGTCGGGTCGGGTGGGTGGGTTCTACCTTTGTCGGTCAGAATGTGCAGACAGCGGGTCACCAGAGTCTCGGCTCCTTTGGGGCAGTCCTCCACCAGGAGCAGCAGCTCAGGAGAGTTCATGCCCATTCCTCGGATCTGCAAAGAGAACCAGAACACATCAACCCGCCTGGTCCCGCTCCACAGGAACCTGGACCGGACCGCCCCGACCACCACCAGAACCAATCAGAACCAGCAGGGGGAGCTCCAGCCGAGGCTCTCGCTCTGCTAGCTGCTCCATCTTCACCCACGGTGGTCAAACAAAACAAGGAACCAAACAGGAAATAGGTTCTGTTTCCTCATAACGGACCAGAACCACGCCGACCGGATCATGGCTCTGCTGGAACATCAAAACGGCCGTACGGTATTCAAGGTTCGCACCGAGTCATGGTGGGTCAAGGCCTCACCTGGACCCCAGCATCATGGGACTGGGTCCAGAACCTTCACCTGGACCCCAGCATCATGGAACTGGGTCCAGAACCTTCACCTGGACCCCAGCATCATGGAACTGGGTCCAGAACCTTCACCTGGACCCCAGCATCATGGAACTGGGTCCAGAACCTTCACCTGGACCCCAGCATCATGGAACTGGGTCCAGAACCTTCACCTGGACCCCAGCATCATGGAACTGGGTCCAGAACCTTCACCTGGACCCTAGCATCATGGAACTGGGTCCAGAACCTTCACCTGGACCCCGGCATCATGGAACTGGGTCCAGAACCTTCACCTGGACCCCGGCATCATGGAACTGGGTCCAGAACCTTCACCTGGACCCCGGCATCATGGAACTGGGTCCAGAACCTTCACCTGGACCCCGGCATCATGGAACTGGGTCCAGAACCTTCACCTGGACCCCAGCATCATGGAACTGGGTCCAGAACCTTCACCTGGACCCCCGCATCATGGAACTGGGTCCAGAACCTTCACCTGGACCCCCGCATCATGGAACTGGGTCCAGAACCTTCACCTGGACCCCGGCATCATGGAACTGGGTCCAGAACCTTCACCTGGACCCCCGCATCATGGAACTGGGTCCAGAACCTTCACCTGGACCCCCGCATCATGGAACTGGGTCCAGAACCTTCACCTGGACCCCAGCATCATGGAACTGGGTCCAGAACCTTCACCTGGACCCCGGCATCATGGAACTGGGTCCAGAACCTTCACCTGGACCCCAGCATCATGGAACTGGGTCCAGAACCTTCACCTGGACCCCAGCATCATGGAACTGGGTCCAGAACCTTCACCTGGACCCCAGCATCATGGAACTGGGTCCAGAACCTTCACCTGGACCCCAGCATCATGGAACTGGGTCCAGAACCTTCACCTGGACCCCAGCATCATGGAACTGGGTCCAGAACCTTCACCTGGACCCCGGCATCATGGAACTGGGTCCAGAACCTTCACCTGGACCCCAGCATCATGGAACTGGGTCCAGAACCTTCACCTGGACCCCAGCACTCATGGAAGTCCAGTCAATCACCTGGAATCATGGGTCCAGAACCTTCACCTGGACCCCAGCATCATGGAACTGGGTCCAGAACCTTCACCTGGACCCCAGCATCATGGAACTGGGTCCAGAACCTTCACCTGGACCCCAGCATCATGGAACTGGGTCCAGAACCTTCACCTGGACCCCAGTATCATGGAACTGGGTCCAGAACCTTCACCTGGACCCCAGCATCATGGAACTGGGTCCAGAACCTTCACCTGGACCCCAGCATCATGGGACTGGGTCCAGAACCTTCACCTGACCCCAACCCCAACATCATGGAACTGGGTCCAGAACCTTCACCTGGACCCCAGCATCATGGAACTGGGTCCAGAACCTTCACCTGGACCCCAGCATCATGGAACTGGGTCTGGAAACTTCACCTGGACCCCAGCATCATGGAACTGGGTCCAGAACCTTCACCTGACCCCTTCATCCTGGAACTCGGGTCCAGAAACTCATCACCCCAGCATCATGGAACTGGGTCCAGAACCTTCACCTGGACCCCAGCATCATGGAACTGGGTCCAGAACCTTCACCTGGACCCCAGCATCATGGAACTGGGTCCAGAACCTTCACCTGGACCCCAGCATCATGGAACTGGGTCCAGAACCTTCACCTGGACCCCAGCATCATGGAACTGGGTCCAGAACCTTCACCTGGACCCCAGCATCATGGAACTGGGTCCAGAACCTTCACCTGGACCCCAGCATCATGGAACTGGGTCCAGAACCTTCACCTGGACCCCAGCATCATGGAACTGGGTCCAGAACCTTCACCTGGACCCCAGCATCATGGAACTGGGTCCAGAACCTTCACCTGGACCCCAGCATCATGGAACTGGGTCCAGAACCTTCACCTGGACCCCAGCATCATGGAACTGGGTCCAGAACCTTCACCTGGACCCCAGCATCATGGAACTGGGTCCAGAACCTTCACCTGGACCCTAGCATCATGGAACTGGGTCCAGAACCTTCACCTGGACCCCAGCATCATGGAACTGGGTCCAGAACCTTCACCTGGACCCCAGCACCCTTCACCTGGACCCCGGCATCATGGAACTGGGTCCAGAACCTTCACCTGGACCCTAGCATCATGGAACTGGGTCCAGAACCTTCACCTGGACCCCTAGCATCATGGAACTGGGTCCAGAACCTTCACCTGGACCCCAGCATCATGGAACTGGGTCCAGAACCTTCACCTGGACCCCAGCATCATGGAACTGGGTCCAGAACCTTCACCTGGACCCCAGCATCATGGAACTGGGTCCAGAACCTTCACCCAGGACCCCAGCATCATGGAACTGGGTCCAGACTGGAGGTTCTGGGATAGAAACCGGACCGGCAGCGCCTCCTGGTGCTGGAATCTTCTAGAACTCACGGGCTGCTCGATGGCGCGGAGGACGCTGCGCTTGATGTCTGCGATGGCCTCGGTGTAGACGGGCGCCAGCTCGTGGACCAGCCGGTGGTTCAGAGGGAGCAGGGACAGGTAGAGGAAGAGACACTGTCTCACCGTGTCCTCCGTCCACGGAGCCGCCACCTCTGCAGACACAATCACACGTCAGCTTCCTGCAGCCGCCCGGCGGGTCTGAGGACACGGAACAGAACCTGTGTCTTTGTCGGCTCCAAACAGCAGAGACGGCGGGTTTGGGTGAACGAGGAGCTGCAGGTAGTTTCAGGGCAAACTTCTCAATGTAGTCCCTCAGGTGGTCCTTCTCATACATCCGCTTCAGGAAGGACAGGGCGTGTGCTGCGGACCTGGAGGACAGACAGCCGGGACGGTTCAAAGACGGGACCAGGTCGGTTTAATGGAAGCGCCGCCAGCAGCCTCACCTTCTCCTTCTCATGTGAGCTCAGGTCCAGAAGAACATGGAGGTACTGGAACTGTCTGGACGGCCTCTTCACGATGAGCTCCTTCAGCGTCGTCATGCCCAGATAGACCCGCGACTGAGAGAGAGGTCAGAGGTCAGCGGACATCCTGGGGGACACCATGGAAGAGACGGCGTTCCGTTACCTCGTCCTCGCAGTACCGCCGAATCACGTCCAGCGCCGACTCGGTGATGATGGGCGCCTCCAGGACCAGCTTAGTGAAGAGTCTGGGAGAGAAACAGAGGTCAGAGTTCACCCAGGCAGTCCTCCACCCGACCACAGGGGGCAGCGTCCAGATAAGAGGAGCAAACAAGGAGGCTGAGGAAGGAAGGAGCAAAGGAAGGACAGAGGGGAGGCAGAGGAGGTGTGGTCCTCACCCGTCCCTCTGCTCGGGCTTCTCCTGCAGACCCGACAGCAGCGTGTAGAGGCAGTGGTCGTAGCTGTCCAGCAGGCCGGCGGGCAGCTGGCTCAGGTATGTGTTGTACTCCTGGTAGAGCAGGGAGAAGGCCAGCTCGCTCCTGGTCCGGATGTCCTCCAGAACGTACTCCAGGACGTCCTCCTTCATCACGCCCTCGAACTGGGTCACCAGCCTGGAGAGGAGCTTCACTCGGACCTGCAGCAAAGAGCGACCGACATCCGTCCTGAAGGAGGCGCCATGGAAGGCCTGATTCTACAGCTGGCCATCCTAGAACTACATCAACCAGAAGCCCACCCGTCCCAGAGGTCCTTACGTGGGACATCCCGCTCTGCGTGATGGCTTTCTCCGACTGGAGGATGCGCTTCACCGCTTTGGACGACAGAAGCCCGATCTGGGAGTCCGACAAAGGCTGGACCACGTCGGCGAGTCGGAACACCTTCTTCCTCCCGACGGTACCGGTGCTCCTGCAGGAGAACCAGGAGGGTGAGGGTAGGACTGCTGTAGAGGGAGGCCAAGGAGGGTGAGGGGGAGGGACTGGAGGAGAACCGAGGGGTGAGGGGGTTCTGAGGTGAGGGAGGTTCTGGAGGAGAACCACGAGGGTGAGGGAGGTTCTGGAGGAGAACCACGAGGGTGAGGGAGGTTCTGGAGGAGAACCACGAGGGTGAGGGAGGTTCTGGAGGAGAACCAGGGTGAGGGGGTGAGAGGGAGGTTTTTGGAGGAGAACCAGGAGGGGAGGGAGGTTCTGGAGGAGAACCAGGAGGGTGAGGGAGGTTCTGGAGGAGAACCAGGAGGGTGAGGGAGGGTCTGGGGGAGAACCAGGAGGGTGAGGGAGGGTCTGGGGGAGAACCAGGAGGGTGAGGGAGGGTCTGGGGGAGAACCAGGAGGGTGAGGGAGGGTCTGGGGGAGAACCAGGAGGGTGAGGGAGGTTCTGGAGGAGGCTCACTTGGTCTGTGCCGAGGGGAGGATGGGCTCAGGGAGCCTCTTGGCTGCAGGAGCTTCAGAGGGAGGAGGCTTCTCTGGGTAACCTCCCACCACGGAGATGGCCTGGCCCAGAACAACCGAGGACAGTTTGCGTTTGATCAGAACGTCTTTGGCAGCAGAACCGTCCTCCGTCTGCTCCTCTTTATCCGCCTCCTCCTCCCGGGCCTTGCACTGTTCCAGACCTGAGGAGTAAAGGACCACAGTCAACACCGTCCATTTCTGTCCAAAGGGATCCGGGTCTCAAAGGGATCCGGGTCTCAAAGGGATCCGGGTCTCAAAGGGATCCGGGTCTGAAAGGGATCCGGGTCCCAAAGCGCGATCCGGGTCCAAAGGGACCGGGGTCCAAAGGGATCCAGGGCTCAAAGGGATCCAGGTCTCAAAGGGATCCGGGCCCAAAGGGATCCGGGTCTGAAAGGGATCCGGGTCTTCCAAAGGGATCCGGGTCCAAAGGGATCCGGGTCCAAAGGGATCCGGGTCCAAAGGACCGGTCTCAAAGGGATTCTGGCCCAAAGCGGGACGCCGGGGTCCAGCGGGATCCGTGGGGCCCAAAGGGATCCTCGGCCTGAAAGGGATCCTCGGTCCAAAGGGATCCGGTCTTCAAAGGGATCCGGGTCCCAAAGGGATCCGGGTCTCAAAGGGATCCGTGTGGCTCTGTGAACAGAATTTTTCCATTGGGTCCTTGATTTTCCGCTATTCCATCATGTTCTTCCCAGATGAGTTTAGTGTCATTTGGAGCCGCTGAAGATATTCCGCTAGGTTATATCCAGTAACGCCTTCCTATGGGCAAATCGACTTGAAAGTACAAACTAAACTGTTCATCATTTATTCTTTATGGTATCACCAGCATTCAGAATATTGAGCAATCTCACTGGCCCTAGACATCCTACTGCTAGATTTTTATATTTTTAAAAACAAAGCAGCGCATGTATGACGTCATCGGGCGGACTGTAGTAGTGACAGGCAGGCCGGGTCACAGGCGGCGCTCTACCGCTTCTATTCATTCTAGCTCATCTGAATGGTTCATCTGGAGAGCTTAGATCATCTGAGTGTAGCAGCTCTGTGACATCTTCCAGGCATGAGAGGAAAACTCAGCAGCAGTTCAGCTGACAGGAAGAATGAACGTAGCCGGGCGCGACGCTGATGATGCTGCCATACACACGCTGCTTTGTTTTAAAAAGATAGAAATATATAAAAATCTAACTGTGGATGTCTGGGGACAGTGATTGGCCTCCATGTTCTGGAATGCTGGCGCATCATAAAGAATAAATGATGAACAGTTTAGTTTTGTGCCTTCAAGTCGCTGCCCATAGGAAGACGTTACTGATATAACCTAACGGAATATCTTTCAGAACGGCTCCAAATGACACTCAAACTCATCTGGGAGAGAGAAGAACATGATGGAATAACGGAAAATCAAGGGACCCAATGGAAAAAAGAAAAAAGAAATTCCCTTTAAGCGTCTGGAGAAAAATCAAAACATGATGGATGTGCAGCAAACACCCAGGAACATTCGATTACACTCAAACTTCCAAGAGAAAAACCTTGAGAACATCTAAGAACGCCTCGACGACATCCCAGAACGCCCGGCTGACATCCCAGAACGCCCGGCGACATCCCAGAACGCCTACGACGACACATCCCAGAACGCCCGGCGACATCCCAGAACGCCCGGCACATCCCAGAACGCCCGACGACATCCCAGAACGCCCGACGCACATCCCAGAACGCCCGGCGACATCCTTATAGAACGCCCGGCGGCATCCCCAAGAACGCCCGGCGACATATCCAGAACGCCTCGACGACATCCCAGAACGCCGGCGACATCCCAGAACGCTTCGGCGACATCCCAGAACGCCAGCGGCGACATCCCAGAACGCCCAAGCGACATCCCAGAACGCCCGGCGACATCCCAGAACGCCCGGCGACATCCCAGAACACCTGAAATCATCTAAGAATACCCGTGAATATGCCAGAACACCCGGAACTGCGGGAGGTAGGAGCAGAATTGCTGACCTGGGCCGATGCCTGCCGCCGTCATCTGCGTCGCCATCAGTCTGGCCAGATGTTTGATCTGGGCGTCAGTGCCGGCCGACTCCACAGGCGTGTAGGTGGCCTGGAAGGAGGCTGGCATGACGTCCGGCAGGTACACCATGCTGATGAGCACCTGGGACAGAGACCACGGTTAGCAGGCTGGACGGGTCCGAGTCGGCTTTACAGACCGTGCCTCCTCACCAGGTTGGCTACGTTGTCGGGCGTTAGCAGCGGGCGTAAGAACTCTGCCGTGAGGTCGATGGCTGAATGTGGAGCTGGAACCGCGGCTGGCTTCGGGGCCGCGAGTGGGGCCGGTTCCTCTTTGTCTTCGTCGTCCTCAATGAGAGCTGGTTCTGAAAGCAGGACAACAGAAGTCTTAGGGACAGGGCGTGGCATCAGGAAGCAGGACGCTGGCGAGGACTCACCCATCTTGACCTTCTTTCCCTCAGTGGACTGCTCGTAGCGAGGCCTTTTGCGCTGCTCCCGCGGTGCCGGTGTGTAGCGGGTTATTTCGCTCTGCGGCATTCCCAGATCCAGCAGCAGGGTGCTGATCTGGACCTGGAACTCCAGGCTGCAGGGGTGCTTCAGGACCGCCACCAGGTGCAGCTTCAGGTTCTTCCGAACGCTGCTCACCTGAGACTTGGCCAGAGTCGGAGGGAGGTTGGCTGCAAAGACAGATCAATGAGGCTCTATCAGGAGGCATCCTGCAGGACCAGGTCAGACCAGGACCCCTGGTCAGGCCTGGGTAGCGGGTTCCGTCTCACCATGCAGCGTCTCGTAGGCCTGCACCACCTCAGACATGAACATGGGTCTCTGCCGGGCGATGGTGGCCAGCGAGCCCAGCGCCGTGGTCAGGTTGATGCTGGAAATGGCAGGATGGACCATGAACTTCAGCAGCTTCTCCAGGGCGCTCTTCCCCTCCTCACACAGCGTGTCTGCGGGTTCACCACAACAGGTCAGTGTCACAAACGCAGCATAGAGCTAGAAACTAGAAGCGGGTCCTGGGACATCACCATAGCGAATGTAGGAGTGGTCTCTGGGGACTTTGTCCAGGCTGATGTCTCCTTCCTGCCTCTTAGGGACGTCGGACTCTGGTGTCCGTGGCGACAGCGTAATGATCAGAGATTCTGTGAACTTGATGGCGTGCGTCCGAATGCCATCGTTCTCCGAGTCCAGCATGGTCAGAACCTCCCCGCTCATCTGTGTGACCAGATCCCAGCACGCCTCCTGCATCTCCGACACCGTTTTAGAGCGGACCAACCACTGCAAAGACACAACGGGTCAGGAGGACACGAGGTGGGTCTCTGGGCCCCCGGCGGTGCGGTGGGCTCCCTGGGCCCCCGGCGGCAGGTACCTGCAGGGTCACCCTGTAGAGCTGGGTGAGGGAGAGGACGGCCTTCTTCACCACGTTGACGCTGTCGTCCCTCAGCAGCATGTTGAGGTTGGCGATGAGCCTGAGGAGGAGTTCGTTGTCCCGCTTACTGATGGATCAGAAGCACAGCAGGAGCTCAGCAGGACGTTAAGATCTGCAGGATCATGATCAGAAGGTATCGGCTGGCTCACCACGCCTCCTCTATGAATCCGATCACAAACTTCCTCACTTCGATGGAGCGGTCCGTCTGGAAGGCGATGATCTCCTGCACAACAGAATTATATCAGAAGGGAAGCATCACAAAATCACGATGAAAAAGTCTTCATCCTCTTTCTTTACTTACGTCCAGAAAGTTGTCGAGCAGAGACGGGTCTTTGTTGATGATCAGCTCCTGAACCTGGAAGCAGGAACAGAATCAGATCCGTTCTCCTCCAGCGTTCTCCATGGAGCTTTAGAACCAGACCACTGACCTGTTTGAGAACGTTCAGCTTCTCATCTGATGACATCAGCGCCGCCTGATTCAGAAGCTCCACAACCTGAAAGAGGCCAAAGATCCAGTCAGCAGCGGCTTCGGTTCCTCTGGGTTCTGCTGGACAGAACCTCAGAACCAGATTCTCAGGCAACAGAAGCTGCTTTAACATTATGGGGTTCAGTCTGAGCAGAGTCCAGGCCCCCCTAGGGGCACCCTAGGGCCCCCCTAGGGGCCACCAGGACTGAGAAGACAGGGTTTAGAAGGGAGGCATCCTGACCACAGGAACCAGCCTGGCCTGGTGGAGCAGCAGTAGCTGAGGGTGATGGAGCTCCTCAGCCAGCAGGAGGCGCTGCAGTTAACCAGGATTTCAGGATTGATTGATTGATTGGTGATTGATCAGTCCCTCCCTCACCTCCTCCATTAAACCAGGTGGACCAGTTCTCCATCAGAACCTTCCAGAACTCAGGCCCGATTAAAGACTGGATGATAAAGGGCAAAGTTTTGGCAGCCCACAGACTTCCTGTTTCTGCTTGAAATGAGCAGAAGCAGCTTTTTACCCTCTCACTGGTGCTGCTGTCGATCAGAGTAGGGGCCGCCCCCTCCATCATGCCGCCCTGGGAGCGCCTCACCGCCTGGAAAGATCCTGGAAATCCTGGAGAACATGGAGGAGCTTCAGTAGTGATTCACCAGGAACCGATAAAACACTTTTATCTCCTTTAGATATTGGGAACAATTAGACCTGTTAGCTGCTATGCTAACCCTGATGCTAAGCCGTTAGCTCTCTATTAGAACTCTTTATAATTAATAATCGTACCTCCTTATTTCGCTGCCGGGTTTAAGCAAACATTAATAACCAGCAGCCATTGAAGGATCTTCTTCTCAAACGATTTTCCTCCTTTATTTCTTAGAAAACTCTGTCAGCGCGGAACGTTAGCCGCCGCACTTCCTCTGCTGGGAACCAAAGGTCTGCGCAGCAGCAGCGCCTACCGGCCGGAGGGGGTATTACAGCCTTTCATCAGCGGAAGCCATCGGATCCTTTTTTTTTTTTTTTATAAACTTTATTAGAAAAATTTTATAATACAGAGAAAAATACAATTTACAGTATAACAATCAGCCAGGGGTTTGAGCATAAATAAGATACTTAATAAAGTCACATTAAATAAAAAAAGTAATAGTAGAATAGAAGCATATAAAGGGATTATATAAATACTTTTAAAATTTAGAGGATAAAGTTCATAGTCTTAGCAGCTTTTTTATTATAGGAGGAGGACAATGTAGAAAAATAAGTAGTTGCTTCCTTTAGAAAAGAAATACAGGATGGTTTAGTCACAATAACTTTACATTTGTGGAAAAAAAAACTGGCCAACAGTAACAAAAGATTACATAAGAAGAAATGTTCAGAAAGTTCTTTTTTATATTTTGTGATTCCAAATAAAACATCTTGAAAATAAAGTTCAAATTTATCATAAATATTGTCCAGAATGAAGCGACAGATACCTTTCCAAAAACGCCTGGTGTGTTCAGAGGACCAGAACAGATGAGAGACAGACTCTGAGGGGCCAGGTTCTGAGAGTCAATGTCCTTTTTATATTTAACCAAAAATGACTTTACTGGATAACAGCGGTGAATGATCTTAGAGGAAACCTCTTTAACCTTGTTTACTAGTAAATATTTATTAGGGAAAGACCAGGTTATGTTCCAGCAGACCTCTGAGGTCAGTCCAGACCAGACTGAAGTTACGTAAGGAACTGAAATGCAGTTTGCTTGGAATAAAGTACGAATATGTTTGTTATTTTTAGGAGATTTAGCCGGTCACAAATTTCACCAATTATAGAAAAGCCACACAAGAAGTTCAATAGGATGTCAGTTAGTTCAAGTTGAGAAGTCTGGACCTTTGAGATAACATCAGAACACCTGGAGGAAGAGCATAAAAACAACTATAGCAAACCGTTCTGGGTTTATAGTGAATCTTAAAATGATTTTAAAAATTTTGATAATTAAAGATGTTTCCTTTTAATTGAAAAGTTACATTGCATAAGTGTGATAAACCATTCCTAAACCAGTTTTAAAAAAAACAGAGATTTTTTCTTCTAACATATATATCTTTGTTATTCCAAAGAAAGTACCTATTAGGAGAAAAATGATGTTTGAAGATCGGTGACCGGGCTGGAAGGGTTTGTTTATGAAAGTTAGACAGAGCGACAGGAATGCGATCAATGTTAGAATTACACTGCAAAACAAACTTAAGACCAACTATCTCAGAGAACAAGTAGTGAGGAATAAAACTCCAGATTGAGGGAGGATTTTTAATCCAGTTCACTTTGAATGTATTGTTGATTGTTGTAAAGTCAAGACCTCCTGCATCATAACTGTTCATTAAAACTGATTTTGTAATGTAATGAGTTTTGTTTTTCCAAATAAAGTTGCATAGTGTCCTATCAATTTCTGTGCACATCTTTTGGTGAACAGCCAGAGAAACAGCCGCATCGGTTAGTCTGCATATTCCTTCAGCTTTAGAGAGTAAAATTCTGCCCCAAAGGGATAAACCTCTTTGGAGCCATGAGTTAAATCTTTTCTTTGTTCTTTCTTAAATTGGGTTAAAGTTGAGGTCACATCTAGTGTTCTGTGTTTGGTTAACGTTATTCCTAAGTAATTAATGGTTTCTTTAATTGGAATATTGCAGCGATGAGAGAGTTCACATTTCTTAACAGCCATTAATTCACATTTGTTCACATTTAAGTAAAGACCAGAAGCCTCAGAAAATACTTTTATCAATTCAAGTGCCAGAGAAACTTCAGAAGAGTCTTTTAAGAAAATTGTTGCATCATCAGCTGATTGGCTGATAATAATTATTTTGTCCAGAACTGACATTCCACCCAACTGACTATTTATTATGTGAGTAGCCAATAGATGAGTGGATAGCAGAAATAAATAAGGGGAAATGGGACAACCTTGCCGTTTACCACGTTTTAAGTCCAATCTTGGGGATGTTCCCTTTTTCAATTTGATTGAACTAGAATGTTTTAATCCTATTTTAAACCTTTAAATCGGTTTTTAAATGTGCAAACCCCATAGGGTAACCCCTAGTAACCCCATAGGGTAACCCCTAGTAACCCCATAGGGTAACCCCTAGTAACCCCATAGGGTAACCCCTAGTAACCCCATAGGGTAACAGGGAGTTACCATAACACAGGATTATAGGGCGATTTTTTATTTCATAAAGAAATATTTGTTTTATAAATAAATCGAGAGCAGCTGGTTTATTTATATGTTAGGAAAAAAACCCAGAGGGAAAAAATGCGAAACCGTTTAGACGAACTACTGTTTCTGACTACACATCCCAGAAGTCTTTGCAGCAGGAGTCCGATAGCTAGCCAATGAGGAAGCAGGAGGAAATGCTAATGTTTACAAGCAGTCAACAGGCTCCAGTTTCCTGCTAAAAACACTGATTTCTGCGGCTGGATGGAACTTTTCTATCAGATCATGTCTGAAGTTAAATGAAGAAGTTTGACAATCTGGTAGGAAAATGTTTATTGCTTCTTTTTCTCAGATATTTCCACTGAGCCTGTTAGCTCTGAGCTACAACATTAAAGCTAAACTGGAATCGAGTTTAACGTTTGTTTTAATTGATCTTATTTTTGTTTATTGGATAGAAAAGTTTGTTCTGTTTTTATCTAAAGTGTAGCTCCTGTTATAGTCCAGGTTCTGGTTCTGGTCCCAGAGGCTCATCCAGTATCATGGAGACCATGGAGCCCATCAGAGGGGCCAGGTTCTGGTTCTGGTCCCAGAGGCTCATCCAGTACCCTGGAGACCATGGAGCCCATCAGAGGGGCCAGGTTCTGGTTCTGGTCCCAGAGGGTCATCCAGTATCATGGAGACCAAGGAGCCCATCAGAGGGGCCAGGTTCTGGTTCTGGTCCCAGAGGGTCATCCAGTATCATGGAGACCATGGAGCCCATCAGAGGGGCCAGGTTCTGGTTCTGGTCCCAGAGGGTCATCCAGTATCATGGAGACCAAGGAGCCCATCAGAGGGGCCAGGTTCTGGTTCTGGTCCCAGAGGCTCATCCAGTACCCTGGAGACCAAGGAGCCCATTAGAGGGGCCAGGTTCTGGTTCTGGTCCCAGAGGCTCATCCAGTACCCTGGAGACCATGGAGCCCATCAGAGGGGCCAGGTTCTGGTTCTGGTCCCAGAGGGTCATCCAGTATCATGGAGACCAAGGAGCCCATCAGAGGGGCCAGGTTCTGGTTCTGGTCCCAGAGGCTCATCCAGTAACCCTGGAGACCATGGAGCCCATTAGAGGGGCCAGGTTCTGGTTCTGGTCACAGAGGCTCATCCAGTATCATGGAGACCAAGGAGCCCATCAGAGGGGCCAGGTTCTGGTTCTGGTCCCAGAGGCTCATCCAGTATCATGGAGACCAAGGAGCCCATCAGAGGGGCCAGGTTCTGGTTCTGGTCCCAGAGGCTCATCCAGTACCCTGGAGACCAAGGAGCCCATCAGAGGGGCCAGGTTCTGGTTCTGGTCCAGTCTAAGGCAGGATGAGGTTCTGGGACTTTGTAGTTGACCTAAAGCTCTGATCAGAGGAGATGTGAACCGTTCGATTCCCATCACAGGGAAGCATGTTGGCGGCAGCATCATGCTGAGGAGAGGCTGCTCTGGAAGCTGGTCAGAGATGATAGAAGGTGGATGGAACATCTTTCTGAGTTAGATCCCAGCTGTTTAGAATGGCCTAGTCAAAGTCCAGACCTCCTTCCACTCTGACTGAGCCTGAAGTGTTTAGAGGAAGTAGATGATCAGACGATGTTCCCAGGGGGTGGAGTTCTAGATCGGGTTTGGGGCAGAACCAAGGGAGGATCAGCCTGGTTCTGTGTCTTCAGAGTTCTGGTGCTGATGGTTTTGTCTCTGATGGTTCTAAAGGTCGTGGTGTCTCCTCAGCGCCCCCATGGACTGGGTGTTTGTCATGAACCGGATGGGCTCTCAGGGCAGCTCCTCCTCCCAGCGGAGGCGGATGGTTCTGGGGGTTCTGATCCTCCTGCTGGTGGATGTCATCTGGGTGGCTTCATCAGAGCTCACCACGGTAAGGAGGTTCTGATCCCAGCAGTTCTCATCAGAAGGATCAGGACCTGCGAAACAATCCAAACACATTTCTGTAACTGATCCAACATGTCCTGCCCTCTGGTTTGCATGAACTAGTTCCGGACCGGTACCGGACCCGGTACCACAGCTAGCCTCTCAGCATGTCATGTGTTTCCTCCTCTGCTGTTCTCTAGTACATCTTTAAGCAGCAGGAGTACAACAAGCCTTTCTTCAGCACCTTCACCAAGACCTCCATGTTTGTTCTGTATCTGCTGGGCTTCCTGCTGTGGCGGCCATGGAGGCAGCAATGCACCGGATCGCTGAGGCGTCACCAGTCTGCGTTTGTAAGTCTACATCGTCTCACAGTCACTAAGGGAACAATTTAAGGTTCTGCTGCAGGAAAAAAAGTTTGACAGACTAAGGATGGGCGGCAGCTTTACTTCTTCATCAGCTATTCATGATGAAGCAATGGTCTATTAAAGGCCTTTCTGTGGAACGGAGAAAAACAACAACGGCACCAAGGATGGTTAAGGCTGCCAGAACCATGAGGAATAATTAACGAACCCGAACAAAGAACCAAATATATCAGAGGTTCTTCAAATCCAAAACACCCAGAGAAGAAAACAGAACCACTGATAAACCTGTTGGGTTCTGGTCGGTCTGACTGAACAGGTACCAGGACTAGCTAAGCTTTGCTGCTAGCCCGACCTGCCTCAAGCTAGCAGTCAATCACCGTGGCAACCCATGTGGTAATGCTTTGGTGAAACTGAGTCCAGGCTAATGGGCGGTCTGGGTTTGGGTAGACAGACCTCTGCTTTCTGTCTTTGGAGTTAAACCTGTGAAAGACTACAAACAATAAGACATTTTTCCATCAGAGTTTGGTTGGATTGTTTTATATAAAAACAACCAAATGTTGAAGCTTCTAAAACCCTGACCCCCCAGGGTGCAGACCAGGAGGCAGAGTCCTAGTTTAACAGACCTCTCTGCAGCTTCTCTCTACTGTTACCCACTCTTTACTCCATCCAGACAGTGTCTTGCCCACGACCAAAATCTAATAAATTAGCAAAAGATTCCCAAAGGAGTAAATCATGATAATCTAATTAAAATCAAAATAACTCCAATTGGTGAAAAAGTTAAAACCCATTAAATGCGGTCTGTTTAACATAAGATCTCTTTCCTCTAAAAAGTTTGCTAGTTAATGACTTGATTTGTGATAATCACATTGACTTGTGTTGCCTTACAGAAACCTGGCTGCAGCAAGAGGATTATGTGAGCATAAATGAGGCAACTCCTTCAAGCTATTTAAATGTTCACATCCCCAGAAGTTCTGGGCGAGGAGGAGGAGTAGCAGCAATCTTTCAGTCTGCTGATGAAGGTTCCCAGTCATCCAGGTCATAATCACCTTCCGTAAAAGTTCAAAAAAATATCCACTGGACTTGGTTTCAAGATTTGAAGACGTTTCGCCACCTCTCCAGGAAGCTTTCTCAATTCGATTTAAATTTTTTGAACTTTTATGGAATCTTCCAGTCTGACTTACTGATTACTCCCAAAACAGTTAATACCTACAACTCTTTTGATCATTTTCAACCCTTAATTTCCCTGATCCAAATCCATTAAAGCCAGAAAACCTCTTCTTTTTGTAACTTTGTATAAGTCCACCAGGTCCTTACTCTGAATGTTTAGATGAGTTTTCAGAGTTCCTTTCTGATTTGGTATTAAATACTGACAGGGTCATCATAGTGGGAGTTTTTAATATCCATGCTGACATTGAAGGTGGAGATAGCTTAAGAGCAGCCTTTAATGCTATCTTAGACACTATTGGCTTTGTTCAAAATGAATAGTCCCACACATTCTCATCTTCATACTTTGGATCTTGTGCTGACATGACATACGACATAGAATGTGAAGAAATAACAGGATTTCACTCACAACCCTGTCCTCTCTGACCACTTTCTAATAACTTCAGGTATTCCTTTGATCTCCTCCTCCATTCTAGATGTGATTAATCTATCTCTGTTACAGGGATATGTACCTAAAGCTTTTAAGGTTGCTGAAATTAAACCTCTGCTTAAGAAACCGTCTCTTGACCAGATGACTTGGTCAATTATAAACCTATATCCAATCTTCCTTTTCTGATCTAAAATAGTCTCTTGGTTACAGTGGTATGTACCAAAGGCTTTTAAGGTTGTGGGAATTATCATGTTTTAAAATTTTTTATTTATTTAATTTTTACAGTGTCCTGTCTCTGGCGATGTAAGCAATAAGAATATTGTCTTGATGCCAAAAAGAGAGCTAACAGATTTTTACTTTCACCAGTGGAGCAGTACGCTATAGCCATAGTGTTCTGCTGGATTTATGCATATAAATAGCTTTATTATAATTATTCAGGGAGTTTTTACAGATTATATGGACACTCCAATGGAAGTAGAACAGGAAAGAAAAAACAGAAAAAAAAGGAGAAAATATGAAAGAGAGATAAAAGGGAGATAACTTAATAAAAACATTTTCAGGCTGCCTAGCAACATCACCTGCAAAGAGATGGAAAAAAAACAGAACAACCAACAGATATAGAGATACGTATAAAGTATCACCTAGATACTATTGCTGAGTGAACTTGTGCATGTAAAGTTTATCCAAAGGAAAAATGCTCAATAAGTGGTTGTGGAGAGCCAGAGAGCCCCAAAGCACTGAGGTGAGCGCTTGGGAGACCCAAAGCCTGAGCAGCCCAGAGGGACCCCAAGAGCAAAGGCACCAAGGAGGGGCCAGCCCAGGAAATCCGACCCCCATCAAGGGAGGGAGGAGAGACGGCCCCGAGGAAGCCCCCCAGCCACCACAATGTCGGAGCCACCCGAAGTGAATCGGCCCTGGGCGCCAGGGATCGAGGCCCCTCCCGGCAGGAGCCCCAGCCGGGCCCGCCTGGGCTCTCCGGTGCACTGGTGGAGCAATCAGCTGGTTTTCCTTAGAAAGCTTTGAATCAATCTGACTGGATGATTTTGTTGAATTGTTTCTATAAAGTGACCTGAGATGACAGGATGTGAATTGAACTAGAAATAAACTGAATAGACGGGTTAGTTGTAAAGTAGCTGGTTGGGTTTTAACTCTGTATGTTTTGCAGTTTGCAGATGCTGAGGCTCACTTCGCTCCTTGTGCCGCCGACAGCCCCGTGAACGACTGCTTGGTACGTAGTTTACCTGCAAACAGGTGAGCTCAGGGTATCAGTTTAACGTGGTTGGATAAATAATTTCCGTCACATCCATTCTATTATTGACTCTAATATTGATTTATGAATTCTGATTTTCATTCATTTACTTTATAAAGCATTCACTCTGCTGCGTTCACACCAAACACGATCTGGGCGTCAAAAACGCTTAAACGCAGAACTTTGGATGCTGGTCAAAGTCGCTTCGCAATCTGGACCCTCGCCTCTCTGGTTGTTTATCTGCTCTGTTCTGTAGCTTCCAGCTAGAGAGCAGCGCGGCTTTATTTACTTTATGAGCGGGGAAAATCGTTTTAACGCGTTTTTAAGTGAGAAAGTCCACCTCCAAACATCCTCTGTTCATCAGGTCATCAGGATTATAATCCCACTATAATCTGAGTTCTGTTGGGAGCTCCAAACCTCCAGCATCCTGCCGGGAGGCGGCGCTGGAAATCCCCGCTGGAAGCTCTCTGCCTGTGGGGGAGTTCCTGCTGCCACTCGTAGCGGCTGGAAGTGAATAGAAAGAGTTTTTAATGTTTGTGGAGAGGCAACAATACATTCAACTTCATATACAATGTTGGACAACCGTGTCCATAGAGTGGTATTCTCCTTGCGTCTGTAGTCGCTCCATTTTTCCCATTTAACAACAAACTTGTCCTCCTGCAATCTCAGTCTATTTGTGAGTTTCTCCATTACAGAAATCTTTACTACAATACTCATCCATTGCTCCACCACGGGGGGGTCTTGTCTATACCATATTTTTGTGATGGTTTTCCTTGATGCTGAAAGTAATATTTTTAGCAGGTATTCATCATCCTTTTGAATTACATCGTGTGTCAGGCATCCCAGATACAGTGTTTTACATGATCTGGGTATTCCATAACCCAATATGTTTTTCAAAATAAGGCAAACATTATATTAGCTTTTGACAAGACCAGAATATGTGCGCGTGGCCTACACCAGTCTGGCCACAGAATCTCCAGCATGGCTGTGAACTGGATAACATCCTTGTCCTGATCTTTGGTGTTATAAAAAATCGAATCATGTTTTTCCAATTAAATTCCCTCCACACACGAGAGCAGGTGGCTGTGCACTGCATTTTACAAATTTTAAACCATTCCTTCTCGCTTATGTGTTCCTTCAATTCGTCCTTTTATAATGTATATTATTCTTTTATTGTGCTTCACTATTTTAAGCTATGTTCAGCACTTTGGTTTCAGCTGTTTTAAAGAGCTATTCAAATAAAGTTGAGGCTGATGATCAAGACACAGGAGGCTGGCCGGCTGACTGTTTTTATTTTGCGACATTGCTGCGGCACCTGTGGCCACTAGGGGCGCTAGAGGACCCCCCAGTGGCCAACAGTTAGACAGTGTGCCTTTAAATGAGATCAACAAATGCTAACAGGCTGCTGTCTCCTCTGCAGAGTGAGCCGCTTTATGTCCCGGTGAGGTTCCAGGATGCAGCTTCTGACCCTTATGACCGTTTACCTGCAGACGCTGAAGCAGGTGAGTACCGTCCTGCTCACCTTTCACTCTCTGAGATCTTCAGTATTACATGGCAGCTGATCCTCATCAGTGGGAGGAGCTCCATGGCAGCAGGAGGTAGAATGAACTTTCATTAACAAGATCTGAATGTTAAAGAAAAGCTAAAAAAAGCTGATCATGTCACCTACTGACCATGTGATCGACCGACAGTGTGACCTAGTGACCGTGTGACGAAGAGACCATGTGACCTAGCGACCGTGTGATCTAGTGAAAATGTGATCTACTGACAGTGCGATCTACTGACAGTGTGATCTAGTTACCATTTGACCTAGTGACCTAGTGACGGAACGACCCAGGACATAATGAAGAGACCATGTGACCTGGCTGCCCTGGGAGAACCTCAGATTTTCCCTAGTATAGCTGAAGGCGTCTGTGACAAAGGAAGTCTGGGAGTCTCTGTTGAGATTGCTGTGATCTAGTGACCGTGTGATCTAGTGACAGTGTGACCTAGTGACAGTGTGACCTAGTGACAGTGTGATCTAGTGACAGTGTGATCTAGTGACCGTGTGATCTAGTGACTGTGTGACCTAGTGACCGAGTGTGATCTAGTGACAGTGTGATCTAGTGACGTGTGATCTAGTGACAGTGTGACCTAGTGATCTGGTGACTGTGTGATCTGATCTAGTGACCGTGTGACCCCTAGTGACGGTGTGACCTGGTGACAGTGTGATCTAGTGACTAGTGACAGTGTGATCTAGTGACGTGTGATCTGGTGACGGTGTGATCTGACGGTGGAGCCTAGTGACGAGGTGGAGTCTAGTGACAGTGTGATCTAGTGACGTGTGATCGTGACGTGTGATCTAGTGACAGTGTGATCTAGTGACAGTCAGTGTGTGTGAGTGTGACCTAGTGACAGTGTGATCTAGTGACAGTGTGACCTAGTGACAGTTTGATCTAGTGATGACCTAGTGACAGTGTGATCTAGTGACAGTGTGATCTAGTGACAGTGTGTGTGACCCTAGTGACAGTGACAGTGTGACCTAGTGACAGTGTGATCTAGTGACCGTGTGATCTAGTGACGTGTGATCTAGTGACCGTGTGATCTAGTGACAGTGTGACCTAGTGACAGTGTGATCTAGTGACAGTGTGACCTAGTGACAGTGTGATCTACTGACCATGTGATCTAGTGACCTAGTGACCGTGTGATCTAGTGACAGTGTGATCTAGTGACAGTGTGACCTAGTGACTGGCGTGATCTAGTGACCGTGTGATCGCTACTGACATCAGTGATCTACTGGATATTCGACCTAGTGACCTAGTGACGGTGTGATCTAGTGACTGTGTGATCTAGTGACCCATTTGACCAGTGACCTAGTGACAGTTTGATCTAGTGACAGTGTGACCTAGTGACCATGTGATCTAGTGACCGTGTGATCTACTGACAGTGTGACCTACTGACCATTTGACCTAGTGACCTAGTGACGGTGTGATCTAGTGACTGTGTGATCTAGTGACCATTTGACCTAGTGACTGTGTGATCTAGTGACAGTGTGACCTAGTGATCTAGTGACAGTTTGATCTAGTGACAGTGTGATCTACTGACAGTGTGATCTACTGACCATTTGACCTAGTGACCGTGTGATCTAGTGACCGTGTGACCTAGTGACAGTGTGATCTAGTGACAGTGTGATCTAGTGACCGTGTGATCTAGTGACAGTGTGACCTAGTGACAGTGTGATCTAGTGACCGTGTGATCTAGTGACACCGTGTGATCTAGTGACCGTGTGATCTAGTGACCGTGTGATCTAGTGACCGTGTGATCTAGTGACAGTGTGACCTAGTGACAGTTTGATCTAGTGACAGTGTGACCTAGTGACCATGTGATCTAGTGACCGTGTGATCTACTGACAGTGTGATCTACTGACCATTTGACCTAGTGACCTAGTGACGGTGTGATCTAGTGACCATTTGACCTAGTGACTGTGTGATCTAGTGACAGTGTGACCTAGTGATCTAGTGACAGTGTGATCTACTGACAGTGTGATCTACTGACCATTTGACCTAGTGACCGTGTGATCTAGTGACAATGTGACCTAGTGACAGTGTGACCTAGTGACCGTGTGACCTAGTGACCGTGTGATCTAGTGATCTAGTGACAGTTTGATCTAGTGACAGTGTGATCTAGTGACTGTGTGATCTAGTGACAGTGTGACCTAGTGACCGTGTGATCTAGTGATCTAGTGACCGTCTGATCTAGTGATCTAGTGACAGTGTGACCTAGTGACCGTGTGATCTAGTGACAGTGTGACCTAGTGACCGTGTGATCTAGTGATCTAGTGACCGTGTGATCTAGTGATCTAGTGACCGTGTGTGATCTAGTGACCGTGTGATCTAGTGATCTAGTGACAGTGTGATCTAGTGACCGTGTGATCTAGTGACAGTGTGACCTAGTGACAGTGTGATCTAGTGACAGTGTGACCTAGTGACAGTTTGATCTAGTGACAGTGTGACCTAGTGACCATGTGATCTAGTGACCGTGTGATCTACTGACAGTGTGATCTACTGACCATTTGACCTAGTGACCTAGTGACGGTGTGATCTAGTGACCATTTGACCTAGTGACTGTGTGATCTAGTGACTGTGTGATCTACTGACCATTTGACCTAGTGACTGTGTGATCTAGTGACAATGTGACCTAGTGACAGTGTGACCTAGTGACCGTGTGACCTAGTGACTGTGTGATCTAGTGATCTAGTGACAGTTTGATCTAGTGACAGTGTGATCTAGTGACTGTGTGATCTAGTGACAGTGTGACCTAGTGACCGTGTGATCTAGTGATCTAGTGACCGTCTGATCTAGTGATCTAGTGACAGTGTGACCTAGTGACCGTGTGATCTAGTGACAGTGTGACCTAGTGACCGTGTGATCTAGTGATCTAGTGACCGTGTGATCTAGTGATCTAGTGACAGTGTGATCTAGTGACAGTGTGATCTAGTGACAGTGTGACATAGTGACAGTGTGACCTAGTGACAGTGTGATCTAGTGACAGTGTGACTTACTGACAGTGTGACCTAGTGACCGTGTGATCTAGTGATCTAGTGACAGTTTGATCTACTGACCATTTGACCTAGTGACCTAGTGACAGTGTGATCTACTGACCATTTGACCTAGTGACCTAGTGACGGTGTGATCTAGTGACCATTTGACCTAGTGACTGTGTGATCTAGTGACTGTGTGATCTACTGACCATTTGACCTAGTGACTGTGTGATCTAGTGACAATGTGACCTAGTGACAGTGTGACCTAGTGACCGTGTGACCTAGTGACTGTGTGATCTAGTGATCTAGTGACAGTTTGATCTAGTGACAGTGTGATCTAGTGACTGTGTGATCTAGTGACAGTGTGACCTAGTGACCGTGTGATCTAGTGATCTAGTGACCGTCTGATCTAGTGATCTAGTGACAGTGTGACCTAGTGACCGTGTGATCTAGTGACAGTGTGACCTAGTGACCGTGTGATCTAGTGATCTAGTGACCGTGTGATCTAGTGATCTAGTGACAGTGTGATCTAGTGACAGTGTGATCTAGTGACAGTGTGACATAGTGACAGTGTGATCTAGTGACAGTGTGATCTAGTGACAGTGTGACTTACTGACAGTGTGACCTAGTGACCGTGTGATCTAGTGATCTAGTGACAGTTTGATCTAGTGACCGTGTGATCTAGTGGCCATGTGTGACCAATCATCACGTGGACACATAAGCATGTGATCCTGTGCCTCCCCCCACCTGCAGCCTCCAGAAAGCAGCGGGTCCGTTTCAGTAACATCATGGAGGTCCGCCAGCTGCCACCCACTCAGGCCCTGGAGGCCAAGCTGTCCCGCATGTCCTACCCTGCTGCCAAGGATCAGGAGGCCTTGCTGCGTACGGTGGGGAAGCTGACCATCACTGATGTGGCGAAGATCAGCTTCTTCTTCTGTTTTGTGGTGAGTAGCAATCAAAGTTTGAACAGAAATCTGGACTTGAGGAGGCGTCCAACAGCCCTTCAGATTCTGGTGGCAGGGAGTCTGGTTTAGATCCAGTGTAGGACTGGTTTTAGCTGAACTGGTTCAGCACTGGAACCAGTTTGGTTGACTTTGATGTTGGCTCCTCTTCCAGTGGTTCCTGGCCAATCTGTCCTACCAGGAGGCTCTGTCTGACACACAGGTGGCCATCGTCAACATCCTGTCCTCCACCTCAGGTGACTCTCTCTTCATTTCCTAACCTAGAGGTTTGATGGAAGCCCTGATGTCTGACTCCTCCTCCTCAGGCCTCTTTACGCTCATCTTGGCGGCCATCTTCCCGAGTAACAGCAGCGACCGCTTTACGCTGTCCAAGCTGTTAGCCGTAGCTCTCAGGTAAGCAGCACAGAGCAGCTAAATGTTTTAGGAGAATTGACTGCTGGTGTTTATAAACCCTGTTAATTCCTAAATCCTGCTTGGCTGCTTGTTTTTGCAGCATGGGGGGGGTTTCTCTGGTGAGTTTGTCCAGCATGGAGAGCCCTGATGACAAAGGAGTTATAGGTAACCATGAAATCTACTTCCTGCTTCCTTCTGCTCAGTTAAACTTGTTTTCTGAAGATGCTGAACTGAATCTTCTCTGAAGGTTCCCTGTGGTCTCTGGCGGGCGCCATGCTGTACGCCGTCTACATCGTGCTGATCAAGAGAAGGGTGGATCGGGAGGATAGGCTGGACATCCCCATGTTTTTTGGTACGGTGCTTCGGATTCTAACCTTCTTCCTTCCAGTCACCCGTCCAAGGCGCAGAGATGTTTTTAGCAGAGCGCAGCCAGTCTTAGCTGATAACTGGATGTGGGTTCAGACAGGTGCGGATCAGTCACTGTTGATGGTTGATGAACCAGCAGCTCCAGGTTCTGTTTGTCATTCAGGATTGTTCAGTTTACCTGCCATGGCATTTATCCTGAGTGAGGAGAGAGTTTCTCCCTCCAGCCCTCTAGGTGGCAGTAATATGTTTAAGGTGAATTTGGCCCATTCCCCGCATGCTGTACATGCTGTGCTCTACCTGCTTCTTTCCACTGACGGTTCGAGGTGCGTGGGGGCGCCCTGCGCTTCCACCCCCATGCGCTCTACAACCATAGATCTATATGGACTTCAAGGAATTGTATTAACCACAATTCACTGCTGCAAAAAAGCAGAAATAAGAAGATCAAGCTTCTGTACCATTTTTATTTTTAATAAACATAAAAATCCCTGTAAATCATCCATAATCATCATCAGTGTTTGTTCTCTAGATGGATGTTCAACTCTTCTGTTTTATTGAACATCTGGAGAAAGTCATTTGAACAAAATGGTTTGGCAATGGCCCTTATATATACTTATATACATAACATATCTGCTGCCCTTAGCAGCTTGCCTTGCTTATATAGGCCACTTACTTATATTACATGCTGCCTTAGGCCTTAGCAGCCAGCAGTGCTGTTTAACAACCTTGCTTACTTAATATCTGCCTTATACAGCAACTTCCAATACTGCTCATATGCCCTTATTACGCTGCCTGCTCATACTGCTATAACACTTTATGTGTACTATGTATATGTATAAATATATATAATACATGTGTTATCTATATATATAGTAGCCAGTATGCTTATATATGAATGTAGCAGCATTATTTTGTATGTATGTTACCTTGTGCTGCCAAATATATTGTTATATGTGGCAGCAAAAAAAGCCTTAGCAAGCCTTACGCCTGTATATACTGCTTATATACTTAGCCTTATATACTTAGACATATGTAGCCTTAGCAAGCTGCTCAGCACGCCTGAACACACCTACTCTTGTCAACAGGTCTTAGAAGTCTTGCTCCTTGAACATGCTTCCTTGAAGATGCACTTATGCTCCTTTGCTGCTACTTGCCAGGCCAGCAGTTTGCTGCTTATATATAAATATGTACACTTATATATGTATTTATTTATATATATATATATGTATATGTTTACAAATGGGCCATATATGTATATATAAAAAAAAATTGATGTAAAATTGACTTTATGTCATATAAATACAAAAGTCACAAGAATAACTATACATTAGCATAGATTTTCACCAATGAAATGTAATTATCAAACAGTTACTTGGCTCATGTAGTAATATTTACAATAAATCATTTTCAATCTTTGACACATATATAATACATACTACTTCTTACATCTCCTTATATACACTTATATACATATATATACTTAGAGGCCTTATATGTATACTATTTACTATATGACTGCTATTTTTTTGCCCTTATGCTGTACATATATATATAGACACTCTATCAATAGCGCTGTTGGTCCGTCGGTGGATTATAACTTCATCCCTAGCAGAGAAAGGGAACAATGGACAGAAAGTAGCATGAGTTCTCTGCTCCATCCAGACGCTGTAAGCTCACGACTGCCTGCAGGTAGGGAGTTGATCTAAAGTTATGTTCCATCTAAAGCTGTTCCTGCGGCTTCTTCAGGTGAGAGTGGCTGTTCCCTCCATGTTCAAGTGATGGAGCTGCTACCTGACCGTCTGCAGAGGGTTCTATGTCCTCACCTGCAGCGCAGCCAGCCTGATGTAATAACAGCTTCATAGACCTCAGAGAGGCTGCGTCAGCAGCTGAACCAGTTAGAAGGAATGGCTGGTGGGGTGATGGTTAGTACTATAGTACTAATACTATAGTATTAGTACTATAGTATTAGTACTATAGTATTAATCAGTATTATTTGGTTAAAAATAAGAATAAAGCTCCAGTTTCTTTGCAAACATCTTTAAATAATAATATTTGTGGCTGATTCAGGGCCGCCCCCCCTACCCTGGGCCCTGGACAGCTTGTCCCCTCCCTAACCCCCCCCATCGGTGGGGGTTCCTATCTCCACCCAGTCGGTTCAACAGAACTTTTTTGTAAACAGTCAGTTTTCTAACTTTCATTGATGTGTTTTCTTCTGCTTTCTACGGTTTGATGTTCTGCTGCGGCGGCCTGCTTCTCCTCCTCAGGCCGATATTCCCTCTAAGCTCCTTTGCAGATCTGGGCATTCATGACATGCATTGGTTAGAAATCCATAAGAGCCCTTTGGGGCCCCAGTAACCGTGGCCCGGGGCCTTCCTTTAGGGTGAGGCAGCCGGTAGCTCAGGAGAAAGCCGTGCTGAGCTGCAGCTGTGGTCTGTTCCTCAGGGTTTGTAGGTCTGTTCAACCTGCTGCTGCTGTGGCCCGGCTTCCTCCTGCTCCACTACTCGGGCTTCGAGGCCTTTGAGCTTCCCAGCCAGCTGGTGTGGAGCTACATCCTGATCAACGGCCTGATCGGGACGGTTCTGTCCGAGTTCCTCTGGCTGTGGTGAGTAGCCAGGCTGTGATGTGTGCAGGTCAGAGCCTTGCTGTGGGTTTGCTGATGTTCTCCTCTGTCTTCAGGGGGTGTTTTCTGACCTCGTCTCTCATCGGGACTCTGGCTCTGAGCCTCACCATCCCGCTCTCCATCCTGGCAGATATTTGTCTGCAGAAGGTAGATCTTGTGTGTCCAGAGTGAGCTGCTATGGCTCTGCTGCAGACACCAAGCTATTGAAATGGTTCTTTCCCTACAGGTCCATTTCTCCTGGTTGTTCTTCGCTGGAGCCATCCCCGTCTTCCTCTCCTTCTTCATCGCCGCTCTCTTGTGTCACTACAACAACTGGGACCCCGTCCTGCTGGGCCTGAGGAGACTCTACACTTTTGCTTTTAGGAAACATCGTATTCAGAGGTACAGCTGCCCACACGCTAGATTACAGCAGTGTTTCCCAACCGGGGGGACGCGTACCCCTAGTGGTCCACGAGGGTATTGCAAGGGGTGCACAGAAATATTTTATTTCTTACATAGTAAAATAAAAAAGGACTCTGATCTGTTTTTCTTTATGAAGACACAACAAAAAATTACTTTTCTCAACCTGAAAGGAAGTTTTTCTCTGAGGTCACCTTCAGCTGTGACCCAGTCTGGATGTAGAAGAGGAGCAGACTGGATGTAGAGAGAACAGACTGGATGCAGAGGACAGGAAAAGACTGGATGCAGAGAACAGACTGGATGCGAGAACAGTCTGGATGCAGAGAACAGTCTGGATGTAGAGAACAGACTGGATG
>JAGKQL010000062.1:24719300-24730729 GCA_018398635.1 Cyprinodon brontotheroides
CATCCATCCATCCATCCATCCATCCATCCAATCCAGGGTTGGTTAAGAGGAAGGCCCAGACGTCCAGCTCCTCCTGGGGAATCCCCAGGGCACTCCCAGGCCAGCTGAGAAACATAGTCCCTCCAGCGTGTCCTGGGTCTCCCCCTGGGCCTTCTCCCAGTGGGACGTGCCTGGAACACCTCACCAGGGAGACGTCCAGGAGGCATCCTAATCAGATGCCCGAGCCACCTCAAACCTGTGTTTGGTGAAAACAATACCTGGCTTGGCCAAAGCAGTATAGATGGGAGTTTCAAAACACGAAGTATCATGAGTGCTTCAGGCCATTCAAATACAAAGTGCTGTCTTAAACATATTTCCCTGCTGTCTGGGCTGCGCTGCATGGCTTATGCAACCTCCTAACCCCTTCCTGGGGAATAATAAAACCGGGCTTTCCTTTTGGGGGTGTGACAATGGGTATGTATGAGCAATCAAAAGCACTTATGTAAGCAGTGTATCCCTATTTTTCTTTCAAATGACTCCACAATATTTTGTAGCCTCTCTATCAGTGGGTAGCTACACAATCTCTGGTGCTGGGATGATTGTATATTGCCTCACAAACATTCCCCACAAAGATGCACAGTGAGTGCTCTGGATATTCCAAAATTGTGACAAATGGCCTGGATACACTGGGATGTGGTTCCAAGAAACAACAATACAGCACCAACTTTCTGCTCCACAGGAAGAGGCTTTTGCATCCTCAAGCCGATTAATTTGTCGTTTGATCAATTCACATTACATTAAATCATTTACAATACTACCACCTCTTCAGACATTTAATCTTGATACGCATATTCCAGCTGCTTAGACAGTGAGCTGTAGCTGTGGGGAACGCAGCTCACAGAGGGCAGTCATTACCCTCCAACTCTGAGATCATGGACTCATGTTTATTTTTGAGCTTGGTGAGGTTCTTGGATTTCTCCTCTTCCTCTGCCAGGTTGGCACTAAAATCAGCAATTCTTTCCTCCATCAGCTTATTTTTTTATCCTTTGCTGAGGGTTAAAGGTCTGTCTTACTATATTCATCCACCAGTGTTTCTCTCTCGTCCAAATACTTCTGTAAGCACAACAAAAATAAGGAAAACTTTAATAAAACTGAAAACATAACATAACAAAACATGAACAATTGGATGAAAGCAACAGATAAGCGTCTGTAATCATGAAATTTCACACATTTATAAAAATCCTGGCTTCCTTTCCGCGCCACATGATTTCCAGAGATGATTCTGCTTAGCAGTGTGATGAACCTCAACATTAGACTATTGTTTCTCGTATCCACTTCCCAAAAAGTCGACTCTGTCAGGTAAATTCACCTAAAGCTGCCTTCTTTGCCTGACTCCCTCTGAAAACAACCAAATATCACAATTATAACTCAAACTTCCTGAATGTTGTACGGCTCTTCTCACCATATTGGTTTGTTTGTTTACCTCTGGAGAGCAGAGTACCGTGAGATCACCACTAGGAAGCGCAGGAACCGCGTGCTAACGTGTGCGAAGTAAACGTAGTCGTAAGGAACCGACGCCGTCGGCACAAGTTACCTGATCCAATATCCTTCTGAACTCTCGCATGGTTCGGGTTTTCAGACGGTAATCTAAATGGGGCTAATGGTTCTGTAATAGTTTAATGTGTGCAGTAGTCCATATTAACATCCTTCATGCAGGCTGTAACCAAAGAACAATGGCATTAAGGATCTAGTATTTCTTCTTCTAAAGATAACTCAAATATTTAACCATCTAAAAAATTGGAGTAAATCTCAAAGTTGACCATGAAGTCACCTGACTTACCTGGGATCTGGATGCTGGTGTTTAGATTAAAAGCTGTACAGTTTGGTGCAGAGGAGTGACAGCAATAATCTCTTCATCTTTCAAGTGAATTCTTGACTCACTGATACTCTTCCTCTGTGAGGTGAATTTTAATGTTGCTGGTACCAAGGTTGCCAGGGTGTCATAGCAACATCCAACAGGCTGAGAAGATAACAAAGTGCTTCTGTAGGGGGACACTTTAATGAGGGTGTGATGGATCCACGGAAACACTTCATCAGAGAGACAGATTTCACTCTGGGAGCTTTTCTGAAATCTCTTCCTGATGGTTTTAGATAAAAGTGAACTACAGGATCAGAATGAAGGTTAGCCGTGGCAGCAGTCACATCGGGCCTAACTGATGGGTTTTAAAGTGGCCACTCTAGTAGAGGACGTAACGTCAGATGGTGTTCTTATTTTTGATATTTCTTCCATATTATATATATAAGAAAAGCTCTTCTAACTCTGGAATAAAGTAGAGAAACTGAGCTCTGTGAGTCACATGACAAATCTCAGCACTCCCAGTTTTTCTCCAGTGGATCTAAAACAAATGGTGAAAACCAAATTCAAACACTTCTGTATAGTGTCATAGGGTTAGCCTAACCCTATGATTATGATCGATGATATTATGATAGGATAACCCGAATCCATCTTTTCGAATCTGCTGCTATAAGTCACAGATTCACAGGTTTCACCTTCACTCTTGCTACAGACGTCATGCTGGAGTAGAACTGTCACTATCTGACCCCATATTGCTTATTGAAGATCTACTTCCTTTGTCCTTCTTCTCTCCTTGCAGCTTGGTCGCCTCCAAGTTGGTTCTCTACGCTGTTCTCCTGGATCCTTCCTCGGACGCTCCCCTGCCTGTCCACCCTCTGGATCTCCTGAGCTGCTTCTCCATCTCAGCCAAACTCACTGCCTGCGGGTTCATCTACCTTCTCCCCATCTTCTCCTCACCAAAGGAAACTATAAGCAATCAGCAACACTAAATACACTCATTAGTTCCTCCTGACAATGTCCAATATAATCTCTCTTGCAGTTCCATTCTGACTCTCTGGTCACGTAGCTTCCATGCCGGTCCAATCCATTACCTCTTTAAACTCTAATAAACATCTTAAAAACATTTGAAAAAGTATGAAAATATTCAGATTTTCATTGTAATTCCATTTGAGCATACATTTATAAGTACCTGATTTTATGAAAAAAAATACAAAACACAAAGAAAAACAAATCTAGCATTTTGAAAAAAAATCTCTCCATGCATTTTCTATTTTTGGGTATTTTTGCTCAACGCATAGTATCCTTAAGTAAAAGTAAGTAAAAGTATTCAATAATCTATGTATATTTCTCAAAAATTGTTTTAAACTGTGTTTGTTCCAGATTCCAGGGAACAGAATGAAAATCATACATGATTAACAAAACTGTAACTAAAGTAAAGCTAATAATAAAAGTATTTTCTACATAGTATACCTCCTGTTGCTATGGTAACCCTTAATAAAATGCAGTGGCAATACCATAAATCACAGCACAATTAGAGTTCCCTTTAGTGTACATTGATCTCTGTATGAACTCAGCTTTTCTCAGAGGTTTGTTTGTTGAACAAGGAGCATCATGAGAACAGAGGAACCAAAAAATCTTCAAGTTCAAGATTTTACTATTTTCCTATTTTATTTTATCTATAGCTTTGCATTTATAGTTTTAAACTAAGGTCTAAGATTGATTTACCTCTATCTGAGGTAATCTTCTGTTATGATTAATGGTGAGTTTTATTGTTTAACTAAGCCCTAACTCTTATCAGCAGCTTTCTCTGCAGCGCGCGTGGTTCAAGCAATTTAAAGTGTTCCAGTTGAGTGCTGTAAGCAGTTTCTGCAAAGGTGCGTAAATCCAAGACGTCAGCATCACTTCATGCATAACTACAAAGCTATGCTGAGACTAGAGCAGACCTCTGAGTACATGCGTCATGGTAATAGTGTCAGGTTGTAATTTTCCCCTCAGGACTGAGGAGCTCCTGCAGCAGAGGAAATGTGCTGCAGTTGTTGATCTTAAAAACCATGGAAAACATGCAGGATGATCCCAATTTAACACAATGATTGGGTAAATCAGCTTTGAGCTGGGAAAGAAGCAATCACTACAACTTTTTTCTGATCTGTATATAATTGTAACACTGTCAGTTGGCCAATATGGGGGCTAAGGCACCCCACCCAGCCACCCAATCTACAGCCACCTTGATTAATACATAAAAGTACTAATAAAAATTTAATTATAAAATATATATTAAATGTTTTTAAGAGCTGCTTCCATATTCGTCGTCGATCGGAGATGTATCTGAAGTAACAAATTAGCTTGAAATATGCATGGACTAGTTTCTCAGCATCACCCCTGGACAGGAGATTGCTCATTTTGCAATATTCCTCCAGATGAAAAAAGAAATTCTAGAAACAAACTCTTTGATCTGGGATTTAAATGACAGGTCCTGATCCAAAACAACACCAAGATTTTTTACTTTATTATCTGAAATCATTTTAATCCCATTCAAATGAAGTGACTGACTAATCAGCTTCTTTTTCAAAGACTCTGGTCTCCTGCCTCCTGATACGCTCTGCGCCTGTGTCCGACCTTTCAGACATTTCAACATCTTTTCTGAATCCCACATTGTAGCATGGCATAGACAATTCACTGTTTGCGGTTTGAAGAACACCTGCTTGCTTCTGATGATTTCCTTTAGCTAACCAATGAGGTGTTTTGCGTTTATATGACTCATCCAATCACATTGGTTTCACTAGATGTGGGTGGAGCCAATGATCTGCATTGGATGGAGCACATGGACGGGAAATAAAGATTTAGAAACATTAAACCGAAGCCAAGAGGAACGAGTAACGTTTGTTTAAAAAATGTAAGGAATAGAAAGTACAGATACTTGTAATGAGAAGAAGTCAGAAGTAGGAAGAAAAATAAGTAATGGAGTAAAGTATAGATACCTAAACAGTGTACTTAAATACAGTAGCGAGAAGTATTTGTACTTATTGCATGATATACCCTGGTTAAGAGTCATTAGATGGAGATCAGTCTGGACAGCAGGAACAGACTGGATGTAGGGAACAGAATGGATGTAGGGAACAGACTCTGGATGTAGGAACATTGACACACAGCTACTGGATGTAGAGAAACAGTCTGGATTTAGGGAACAGACTGGATGTAGAGAACAGACTGGATGTAGGGGACACAGACTGGATGTAGGGAACAGACTGGATGTAGGGAACAGACTGGATGTAGGGAACAGTCTGGATTTAGGGAACAGACTGGATGTAGGGAACAGACTGGATGCAGGGAACAGACTGGATGGAACAGACTGGATGTAGGGAACAGTCTGGATGGAACGAGACCGGATGTAGGAACAGACTGGACTGGATGGGAACAGACTGGATGCAGAGGGAACAGACTGGATGTAGGGAACGGAGCTGGATGGTAGAGGAACAGTCTGGATGTAGGGAACAGAGCTGGATGGCAGAAGGAACAGTCTGGATGTAGAGAACAGACTGGATGTAGACTGATGAGCTGGTCTGGATGTAGGGAACAGACTGGATGTAGGGAACAGACTGGATGTAGGGAACAGACTGGATGTAGGGAACAGACTGGATGAAGGGACTGGAGACTGGATGTAGGGAACAGTCTGGATGTAGGGAACAGACTGGATGTAGGGAACAGTCTGGATGTAGGGAACAGACTGGATGTAGGGAACAGACTGGATGTAGAGAACAGACTGGATGCTTAGAACAGACTGGATGTAGGGAACACTGGATGTAGGGAACAGACTGGATGTAGGGAACAGTCTGGATGTAGGGAACAGACTGGATGTAGGGAACAGTCTGGATGTAGGGAACAGACTGGATGTAGGGAACAGTCTGGATGTAGGGAAGACTGGATGCAGAGGAACAGACTGGATGTAGGGAACAGACTGGATGTGTAGGGAACAGTCTGGATGTAGGGAACAGACTGGATGTAGGGAACAGTCTGGATGTAGGAACAGTCTGGATGTAGGGAACAGACTGGATGTAGGGAACAGACTGGATGCAGGGAACAGTCTGGATGTAGGGAACAGACTGGATGTAGGGAACAGACTGGATGCAGGGAACAGACTGGATGTAGAGGAACAGACTGGATGTAGGGAACAGACTGGAACAGAACAGACTGGATGTAGGAACAGACTGGATGTAGGGAACAGTCTGGATGTAGGGAACAGACTGGATGTAGGGAACAGACTGGATGTAGGGAACAGACTGGATGTAGGGAGAACAGTCTGGATGTAGAGAACAGACTGGATGTAGAGAACAGACTGGATGTAGGGAACAGACTGGATGTAGAGAACAGACTGGATGTAGGGAACAGTCTGGATGTAGGGAACAGACTGGATGTAGGGAACAGACTGGATGTAGGGAACAGACTGGATGTAGAGAACAGACTGGATGACTAGGGAACAGTCTGGATGTAGGGAACAGACTGGATGTAGGGAACAGTCTGGATGTAGGGAACAGACTGGATGTAGGGAACAGTCTGGATGTAGGGAACAGACTGGATGTAGGGAACAGACTGGATGTAGGGAACAGACTGGATGTAGAGAACAGACTGGATGTAGAGAACAGACTGGATGCAGAGAACAGACTGGATGTAGGGAACAGAGACTGGATGTAGGGAACAGACTGGATGTAGGAAACAGACTGGATGTAGGGAACAGACTGGATGTAACAGACTGGATGTAGGGAACAGACTGGATGTAGGAACAGACTGGATGGCATGTAGAGAACAGACTGGATGTAGGGAACAGACTGGATGTAGAGAACAGTCTGGATGTAGGGAACAGACTGGATGTAGGGAACAGACTGGATGCAGAGAACAGACTGGATGTAGAGAACAGACTGGATGTAGGAACAGACTGGATGTAGAGAACAGTCTGGATGTAGGGAACAGACTGGATGTAGGGAACAGACTGGATGTAGGGAACAGACTGGATGCAGAGACAGACTGGATGTAGGGAACAGACTGGATGTAGGGAACAGACTGGATGTAGGGGACAGACTGGATGGAAGGGAACAGACTGGATGTAGAGAACAGTCTGGATGTAGAGGAACAGACTGGATGATAGGAACAGTCTGGATGTAGGGAACAGACTGGATGTAGGGAACAGACTGGATGTAGGGAACAGACTGGATGTAGGGAACAGTCTGGATGTAGACTGGAACAGACTGGATGAGAGAACAGTCTGGATGTAGGGAACAGACTGGATGTAGGGAACAGACTGGATGGAACAGTCTGGATGGGAGAGATGAACAGACTGGATGCAGGGAACAGACTGGATGTTAGGGAACAGACTGGATGTAGGGAACAGACTGGATGTAGGGAACAGACTGGATGTAGGGAACAGGTCTGGATGTAGGAGAACAGACTGGATGTAGGGAACAGTCTGGATGTAGGGAACAGACTGGATGTAGGATGAACAGACTGGATGGCAGGAACAGACTGGATGTAGAGAACAGTCTGGATGTAGGGAACAGACTGGATGCTTAGGGAACAGTCTGGATGTAGGGAACAGACTGGATGTAGGGAACAGACTGGATGTAGGAGAACAGACTGGATGTAGAGAACAGACTGGATTTAGGGAACAGACTGGATGTAGGGAACAGACTGGATGTAGGGAACAGTCTGGATGTAGACTGAACAGACTGGATGTAGGGAACAGTCTGGATTTAGGGAACAGACTGGATGTAGGGAACAGTCTGGATAGTAGGGAACAGACTGGATGTAGTAGAGAACAGACTGGATGGGAACAGACTGGATGTAGGGAACAGACTGGATGTAGGGAACAGGCTGAGGGGAACACTGGATGTAGGGAACAGACTGGATGTAGGGAACAGTCTGGATTTAGGGAACAGACTGGATGTAGTCTGGAACAGACTGGATGTAGGGAACAGACTGGATGTAGGAACAGTCTGGATGTAGGGAACAGACTGGATGTAGGGAACAGTCTGGATGTAGGGAACAGACTGGATGTAGAGAACAGTCTGGATGTAGGGAACAGTCTGGATGTAGGGAACAGTCTGGATGTAGGGAACAGACTGGATGTAGGGTTGGGAAACTGCTGCTTCCATTTCATCACAGCAACAATGTCTCTGAATCATCGCTGTTTCACCCTCAGCAGAGTCTCAGTAGAAACGATAACACCATGTTTATATCAGCAGATGTCCACACTGGTGAGTTAGGCACCATGTTGGACAGGGTCTGCTTGTTCTGGAATTCACATCAGTTTTAAGATCCGTGCTTCATTTGTTTGAAGCAGAGGAACAACATTCATGGATTGAGCTATAATTTTAAAACCTTTCATAGAGAGATAATTAATAACAGGGGATATAAAATGCTTAAAACAACTAATGCGTACACAGGCGTGAATTCATGGTGGATTTTTCCTCATCTGCTCAGAGCTGTGAAAACTGCAGACCAAAGGTGTGGAAGCAAGAACACAACTGCAGGAACTATCAGAGTATTTCTTCCTTAGACTTTGCTTTCTTTTAAATCTCCTTCATCGGCTCTAAGAACACTCTAACATATAAACAGTCTGCCAGGGTCACTTCTGTTCTTTAGGTCTGAAGTTATGAGGTCAGCAGTTGCCTCCTCCCCCTTACTGAGCACCATGTTTAATTATTATTTATTCAGCAATGAGCCTTTAATCCTCAAAGGTATAAAAGCCAAATTTGTGGATGAGGTGCTAATATGGAGCAAATCCATCCAAAAATCCTTGTGAGAAGAAAACAAATTCATTTTCAGCTTCTAAATAGGAATAAACAGAATTTCAAGATTTATAGCCTAGAAGCATTTCTACAGTAAAACAACCTGATTAAGCTCAAATGTCCTTATTTTGGTTCCAATGTGATATAAATGTTTACTGCCAGCTTTAGTTCTGCTGTGAATTATGAACCCAATCATTTTCCTCAAATCACTGCAGTTATATTTCCAATAATCATAAAAAAACAATGAAACAGATCCTTAATATGATGTTGATGTGAACTGTTTCATTTCAGTAGAGAGTATAATTGAACTCAACTCTATAAACAGTTTTACCAAGAGGAAACAATACTAAACTGATTCTCCATTAAATTTGTAAACTGTAAATAAAACACAAAGTTTTTATACATCAATGTATTTTATGTAAATCCGCCCAGACATGGGAGCTGGCTCGAGCAAAGATCTGCCTGGCTGTGTGTTTCCTGGGACGGGGCCGCCTGTGGAGCTGGTTGACAGTTGCCTTTTTGTATCTATGCTTCTTTTTTTCTATGTCTGCTTCTGTCTCCTTGAACCCCAGTGGTGGGTATCCTCAGCAGATGGCCGCTCACACTGAGCCTGGTTCTGCTGGAGGATTTCTTCCTGTTCAAAGGGAGTTTTTCCTCTCCGCACAGCCAAGCTACAAGCGTAGCTTGGGTGTTAGGGGATTGCCTTCGAGGTAATGAGTCAATGAAACCCAGCTGGTTTTCCTTAGATAGAAAAACTTTTGAATCAATCTGACTGGATGATCTGAGGTGAACGTGTAAATGCCTTGAGATGACTTGTGATGTGAATTGGAGCTATAGACATAAAACTGAATAGAATTGTCTCATTATATCCACCTGTTCCAGTTTCTATTTAAACTGCTTGCTCCCAGCCATCAGGGCCAGGTTATTTTTGAGCCTTTGGTGTGAGAATCATTCTAGCTTTTATTATTGTGTACTGATTGCCTAACCCAGACTCATTTCTGTCTTTGGACCTTTTATCCTGCCTGTCCCTGTTCTGATTACTGCTGGATTAAACTAGTGGTCCGTACCTGGATCTACCTCCTGACTTCACCCCCTGAATAATCCTGCCTTCCTTCATCTGCTAGGATCTGATTTTCTGTCAGTTCCATAAACTTCAAAGCTTCTGCGTCTCTAACTCTCTGTGCGGCGGCCGCGGCATCCTGTCAGCTGACCGGCTGATATCACCTCATTCTCTGGGCAGAGACTTTATTCTAGACCAGGTTAGTGACTCACGTATTCAAATCATCCTCTGTCATGTTGTCCTGGTCACCAACCTGTGGTTCCTCTCCACAGCTTTCTGCCTCAGATGCCATAGCCACTGCTGCTGCAGATCCGCAGACTGGTTAGTTTTAATAAACGCTTTTTGAATTGATCCCACTGTCTATCTTGCCTGAATACTGGGTCCTTCTCTTCTGAGTCGTGACACAAGGAGAGAGTCTTAGCATGTCTGACTGGTTCCCACAAGGCCAAGGCAGAGATGAGGCAGTTTAGAGAAGCTGGAAAACCTGGAGAAATCCTACAGATTGAGAACGTCGATGGTCCAACCAAAGCCTCTTTGTCTCTAACCTCAAAATGCTCATCTGTCCATAAACATTTCTCAGTGGTCTGTAGACCAGCCCACCAACAAGGGAAACCCTTCTAAAGGCAAATTTACTAAACTTTTATCAAGAGACCAAGACTTTGTAAAGTCTGATCCTGCTGTTTGTCCTCTTTAAACAACCCAGTCTCATGGGAAAATGTACCCCACCACGTTGGTCCACACTGCAAAACGTAGTGGGTTGCCTTGAGGTATTTTTGTGGTACTGTTACATTTCTTCTGCCTATATACTTTCTATTGTTTTACGCCCTAGTCACGACGTGACTTTTTAAGATTCCAGCTGGGAGAAGAAAAAATATGGTACATATATTCCTATTCCACACACCCTTTTTAGAACCATCAGAATATATTTTAAAGGTAATTATAATATGAGTTTGCTTGTTTGAATCATTAACTGCTTTTAAAAATATTGTATTACTGTACTTTTCAAAGGGAATTTAAAAGGGTGTGTGTGTGGGAATAAATGTAGTCTCATTATAACCACAAACTTTAGCGTGTTTCACAGCAGAGATGGTGGCAGTTATACTGAGTTTCCAATGGGTTGAGGAGGTTAGAGCAGACAAGGTGGTGGTCTGCACAGATTCCAACGCAGTTTTAGAAAGTATTCAGGGAGAAGGAAATAATGGAAAGATTTAGTATTAGAAATTCAGCACAGTTTATTTAGATTATATAGGGGTGGCATTGATGTTTGGTTTTGTTGGGTTCCAGCGCATGAAGGGGGTAAAAGGAAAGCAATTAGCAAAAAGGGGCTTTTAGAGGAGGCAATAACAATTACAATTCCTTTATGGAAGAGGGAAGGAAAATCATTTATTAGAGGAAGAAACTGAAAAATGGCAAAAAGGTGGAATGAAGATAAAAAAAAGAAGGTTATATAAAGTACAAAAGTCAGTATTAAATAGAAATATTAATGGGAGAAGCAGAAGGAAAAAAAATAATAATGATAAGATTAAGAGTTGGTCATACTTATTTAAATGACAATTTATACTTAATAGAAGGGAGGAAAAATAATGATAAATGTGAAGGATGTCTTGGAGATAGAAAATGTAGATGTATTGATGAACTGCAAAACATCTGGACCTGAAAGGAAGAAATTGAAAAGAGTTGAAAGGACAGGCCAAGAATGGAGTCTTAAAGGATTATTGGGAAATAAAGGAAATATAAAAGATATTTATAGATTAAG
>JAGKQL010000062.1:24742290-24753801 GCA_018398635.1 Cyprinodon brontotheroides
AGAATATCATTAGTGACTTTCACCAGAGCTGTTTCAGTGCTATGATGAGCTCTAAAGCCAGACTGAAACTCTTCAAAAAGTTCATTATGGTGGAAGTGATCGCAAACTTGTTTGGCAACTACTTTCTCAAGAATTTTGGATAAGAAAGGAAGATTGGATATAGGTCTATAATTGACCAAGTCATCTGGGTCAAGAGATGATTTCTTAAGCAGAGGTTTAATTCCAGCAATCTATCCAGAGTCTACAGGAAAACTAATCAGCCCCTCTTGTCCTGGCACTTCCACCTCCGTGTCTCTTGGCAGCAAGTTGGGCTTTATGTAATCCCGCAGGTTCTGCTTCCTCAGTGGTGAGCTTGTCCTGCACCTCCTCAGCCAAAACCAAGGACCTCATGGTTTGGTCCCACTTTCCTTTTCTAGAACTACCCAGAGATCAACCACAGGTCCTTCCTGTCCTTCTTAGATCAAGTATTTCTTTCTCAGAACACAATGGCTGCAGCTTCAGTGCTGAGACCTGAATTCCTGCTTCTTGGAAATGTAGCCACCGTAGCCCCCATGCCCCCCCATGCCCCCCCATACCACAGAGTAGTTGGTGATTTCCAACAGGAAATGCTCGATGTTCAGCAAGCAATCTTTGATATAAAGAAAGTGTCGGTGGTCAGAAGGCTGTTTCGTTTGCAGAGTTTGAATTCAGAGGCTGCGTCCCCGAAGGCCAGCTGATTACATCATAGCGCAGCGCCAAGGTCTGTTCGATTCCAAGACTTCTCGCTATGCGGCCGACAAATACACCCTTCGTTTTGAACGATTTCAAGGACAGGTGTGCTGTATCCTCCGTAACCTTGGATATCCCATGATTCATTGCGAGTCCAAGCAAGCCGGCTGCTCCGCGCTCAGAGGAAAAAGGGAAATGGCGCCGAACAGTGGTGAATATTAGAAGTTAAGTTTAATATAATCCAAGTCTGTGAATAGTTCCGTTTGAAATGAATGAAATTAGATGTTTTAATAGTTATTGAGTCAGATATGTGGCGGGTATTGTTTAGTTTATCCAAAGGTTTTATCTGTCCCTGTGGGTTTGGCTGACATTTAAGTTCAGATTCTAACATCTCTGCAGGGTGGGGTGGTGGGGGGGGGACTATAAATCTGATATCTGAGACGACGGTACTGCTGCTGAAGCTCCTCAGAAATGTTATTAGCGCCCAGAACAGCAGTGAGAAGTTTAGTATCCATTCTTTTCCTCTGTTGTGTGTAACTGTTGCTAGGTGACAGACTGTACAGGCGGTGAAAGCCAGAGAAGGTTGGACCCGTTTGAATCAACAGCCAAATTCTTCCTGCTTCCTTATTTTCACGGAACTGGAAGGATCCCGTCCAGGTAGAACGGGTCCTTTGAGGACGCAGATTCTGGAACGTAACACAGCCATTATGGATGGGTTAGAACAGATCAATCTAAGCTTTAATGTAGATTTCAGTCCAGTTGTTACCTTTAAGAAATGAAAAAAAAAATTTCAAATGAAATAATCTGAAGAGCAAAGCCAAGATTCTTTAGATCCTGCTAATTAAATTAGACCCAATGTCAGTTATTCAAAGTTTAAAAGACAAAGAGAAAAAAATCTCCAACATGTCATTAACAAAGTCTCTACTCTTATTGGAATGTCTGATAAAAGCCGACATTAGACACTGATGCAAACAGGAGAAACACTAATGCTGATAAGAAATGCAGCCGCTGCCGGTTTAATGTTTAACCGCCCAGCCCTCCTTTCAGGGAGGGGGGACGGGTGTGCGGTAAAAGTTGGCTCACAGCGAGCTGAAATCAAGCAGACTGTGGAGGCAGATTTAAGAGGACTGGATCCACTAATTCGTCAAGAAAGAGACGGAGGAAGCCGACTGCGGGAAGGAACTAGTTCAGAAGACAGCAGCGGATATTCATTATCTAAACTTAGGCTGGTTTTTGGATGTTTGCTTCCAGACAAACTCTTTGCTCAGTCGAATGTTCTTACAGAGAAACACAGCGTGGTTTTGAGCTGCTTGGTCTTTGCTCCAATCAGAGGGACTGTGCCCTGCAGAGCTGATAAGCTAATCAATACTGGAAAAATCTCAGCTCACTGCTCTGCTATCATGACTGAGGGAAACTCTACAGATGGGAAAATAGACTGGAGGAAACTGGAGCCCAGGTACTCCGTCAAGATTTTCATGACCGTCCTGTACAGCCTCATGCTGGTCACAGGGATTGTGGGTAATTCGGTAACCATCAGAGTGAGCCAGGTGCTAAAGCGGAACGGCTACCTGCAGAAGAATGTCACAGACCACATGGTTAGCCTGGCTAGCTCTGACCTGCTGGTGCTGCTCATCGGTATGCCTGTGGAGCTCTACAGCGCCATCTGGCACCCCTTTGGATCAGCCTCAGGAAACGTCTCCTGTAAGATCTACAACTTCCTGTTTGAAGCTTGCAGCTACGCCACCATCCTCAATGTGGCCACGCTCAGCTTTGAACGCTATGTTGCTATCTGCCACCCTTTTCGCTACAAAGCTCTGGGAGGAAAACGGACGTCTGCTCTGATCACCTTTGCTTGGGTGCTATCCATGCTTATCGCCTTGCCATTGCTGATCGCCACAGGAACCCAGGGACACATACCGATCCGAGACAACATGCCCGTCCAGAATCTGAGTTTCTGCACCAATCTGAGGGAGCACTGGGTGATGTTCAGAGCCAGCATCTTTGGGGCTTTCGTTCTCTACATGATCGTGCTGATCTCTGTTGCCTTTATGTGCCGGGCGATGATCGCAGTACTGAAGAAGCCTTTGAGATCCATGGAGAAGAGCATCAGTGGCATTCAAAAGCCCGCCAAGCATGAGAGCGAAGCGGTAAAGGCGGCGCGGAAGCAAACCATCCTTTTTCTAGGTAAGCTTTTCATTTCAGATGCAGATCATCATCGATGTCAGTTCAAAACGTTGTCTTCTTCTACAAAACCACTTCTTGGCCCCATGAACTCCAAATCTGACTTATGTTAAAGTAACCAGCATGACACCAGCGGAAACACTGAGTCTCTCCTCCATAATGACCATTAGTCCTCCAGACAGTGACTGGTGACCATCCATCTGTCCATTGCAGCAGTTATTGCTGTTGTAGCATCTCATTGTAGAGTCTGGTTGCAGCAGGATGAATGACCTGCAGTAGCTCCTGTTTCCAAACAGGCTGTAAAAGTCTCTGACTAAAGGAGCTCAGCTCCTCTCCAGTCTGCTGCAGAGGGTGGAAGGTGGCGTCCATGATGGATGGAAGCTTGGACAGCTCCTCCTCTCAGCCACTGAGTCCAGAGTCCAGCCTAGGACAGAAACGGCCAGTTTGTTCAGTCTGTTTCTGTCCCGCTCTGAGCAGCTGCCAGGGGCCCAGCAGACGACAGCGTAGAGGAGGACTGATGCCTCCACAGAGTCAGAGAGGGTTTGAAGCAGGAGCCTGCTGACTGCAAAGGACCTCAGCCTCCTCAGGAGGTGGAGGGAGGCGACTCTGACTCTTCTTCTACAGGGCGTCGCTGTTATGAGTCCAGTTTATTATTGAGGTGAACACCCAGGGATTGGAAACTCTCCACAGTTTCTATGTCCTGCCCCTGGATGTTCTTGGGGAGGGAGGTGGGGGTCTTCTCCTGAAGTCCATCACCATCTCCTTGGTCTTAATGGTGTTCAGACACAGGTGGTTCTTCTCTCACCGGTCCACAAAGTTCATGTTGACTGATGGATCCTCCAGCTCCTTCCCTTCAGAATCACAGCCTACAACGGCTGAGTCACAGGAGAACTTCTGCAGATGGCAGCTGAACGTGTGGGGAGGTGAAGTCTGAGGTGTAAAGGGTGAAGAGGAACAGAGACAGAACAGGGCCCTGGGGGGCCCCTGGGGGGCCCCGGTTCTCCAGGCTGACGGCGTGCAGCTGCACCTACTGAGGGCGGTCGGTGAGGTAGTTGATGGTCCAGGCAGCTCAAATGTCTGTCCACTCCAGCGTCCTCCATCACACACTCAAAGCTCTGATTGGAAAGTCAAACTCTCAGTTACTTCTCTGCCGGTGGTTTTACAGGTGAGTGAGCGTACCACTGCAGCAGGTAGATGATGGCATCCCTCCACTCTGATGTCAGCTCACCACGTGCGCAGGTGGTCTTCATCAGCTGGGAGGTCAGGGTGACTGGTCTAAAGTTGGCCCCACAGAGCTCAGCAGCACAGTTCCTCAGCAGCCCTCGAGGGGGGGCTGTCCGGTCCAGAAGCTTTACTCTGTTCAGCTGGTCTCTCACCTGCATCGAAGTGACTGTGAGGGGGGGGCAGGACAGTGGGTGTGGCGGGTCGGGGTTGATGAGAGTGGCAGTGAGAGGGAGGGGAGGTCCCTGGTGGCCTGGTGGTTGGAAATGTGTAGAGAGTTGAGGACAGGGGAGGGGGCGGTGTGAGGGGGTTCAAACGGATGAAAACCTGTTTAACTCGTCTGCTAACTTGGTGTCTCTGCAGCCCTGCTGCTGGTCCTCTGCCTGCAGCCCTGCTGCTGGTCCTCTGCCTGCAGCCCTGCTGCTGGTCCTCTGCCCGCAGCCCTGCTGCTGGTCCTCTGCCCGCAGCCCTGCTGCTGGTCCTCTGCCCGCAGCCCTGCTGCTGGTCCTCTGCCCGCAGCCCTGCTGCTGGTCCTCTGCCCGCAGCCCTGCTGCTGGTCCTCTGCCCGCAGCCCTGCTGCTGGTCCTCTGCCCGCAGCCCTGCTGCTGGTGCCCGCAGCCCTGCTGCTGGTCTCTGCCCGCAGCCCTGCTGCTGGTCCTCTGCCCGCAGCCCTGCTGCTGGTCCTCTGCCACGCAGCCCTGCTGCTGGTCCTCTGCCCGCAGCCCTGCTGCTGGTCCTCTGCCCGCAGCTTCTGCTGCTGGTCCTCTGCCCGCAGCCCTGCTGCTGGTCCTCTGCCCGCAGCCCTGCTGCTGGTCCTCTGCCCGCAGCCCTGCTGCTGGTCCTCTGCCCGCAGCTCTGCTGCTGGTCCTCTGCCCGCAGCAGCTGCTGCTGGTCCTCTGCCCGCAGCTCTGCTGCTGGTCCTCTGCCCGCAGCTCTGCTGCTGGTCCTCTGCCCGCAGCCCTGCTGCTGGTCCTCTGCCCGCAGCCCTGCTGCTGGTCCTCTGCCCGCAGCTCTGCTGCTGGTCCTCTGCCCGCAGCCCACTGCTGCTGGTCCACTGCACGCAGCCCTGCTGCTGGTCCTCTGCCCGCAGCTCCTGCTGGTCCTCTGCCCGCAGCTCTGCTGCTGGTCCTCTGCCCGCAGCTCTTACTGCTGCTGGTCCTCTGCCCGCAGCCCTGCTGCTGGTCCTCTGCCCGCAGCCCTGCTGCTGGTCCTCTGCCCAAAGCTGGAGATTTTCTAGAGACCCCTCCACACATCTCTGACGTTCTGTGCCCGTTGTTCCTCCATCTTCCTCTCATAGTCCTTCTTTGCTGCCTTTGGAGCTCTCACTGGGTTAGGGTTAATGAAGTCAGATCTGTGCTGCAGATGAGCTGAACAAAAAACAGAAAACTAAGCAGAAAAGGAGGAAAATCATTGTCATTTGGTTCCAGATAAATAAATCCCTTTTATTTCCCTGAACACATAATAGCGCCGCCGCTAATGATTGGTATCAACATAAAAAAATGAAACAGAGTTTATAGTAAAACATACAGAATGCAACATTTGAATAATCGCACAGCAGGATTAGAAATGCAGGAAATATCTGCAGGATGCTTGAAAAGCAGATATGAATATATGTAAAGAAAGCTAAAATCTAAGACACTACAGTAAAAATATAAAAAAAATCATAAGAAGAAAAATAATGATAATTAAAAAATAATGAATCAAAAATCCACAACTGCATTAAGTCGGTGGACAATGTTAAATGATTATAATAGATGGAAAAATTATGGAAAAGATTATGATAGCTAAAATATGTTGCCAAAAAATAGAGCCCTGGATTCACACCTTAGTTGGCAAAAATATTTACTGTTTTTCCCCATTATGATACTTTTATGGTAAAATATCTATTTGCTGAAAATGTAAAATTTAGTTCTTATCATTATCAATTACCTTTTTTGTTTCCCTGGAAAGAGAAAAGTTCAAATCAGTCAAAACAATAGACCCCTTCATGTCTATAAATTTTAAGTCAAATTATTAATCTGAATTTAATTAAAAGTAAAAAAGATCAATCTCTATGCAAAATGTTAAAATCATAACACAAAGTTGTTTCACGCAGATGACGAGTTCAGCTCTTCAGAATCAGGCTCAGTCAAAGCACACATTGAAAAGTTGGAGGATTTAATCTCAGCGCTCCTCTTTCCCAATGGTAGCTGAGACCTGATCATCAGAGTTCATTCTCTAATCCAGAAATCTCTGCCAATACTTTCCATCAGCCATCAGGTGGTCATCTAACACATGGACTTTCTTTTTATTATCAAGAAAAGTAATATCAAACACTTAGATACTAAAAATGTTAATCTTTGATTAAAATGCAACACATCACAACACATTTCCCTTCTCATTCATGTTGTATGATTAAAAATCAAAAAGCCAAAGCTGATGTCAGACATCTTCAGGTGGGCGTCTTCATCTTTCTGTTGATGTTGGTCCCTTATACAGGCGACATTTTGAACGTTGTCTACAGAACAGCTGGTCCTCAACACATCAGGTGGACTACTGATGTGTTAATTAACCAATCAGAGGGGATTATTCTGCCCCTTTATTCTGATTGTTTCCTGGTTCCTTCCAGATGAGCTCCGATGAGCTCTGATCACTTTTTTTATTGACTCTCAGCCACACCTCCTCCTGCTGAAGGATGGAAGGATGGCTGTGATGGTCCTGCATTAGGGTCTCCAGGCACCTTGGTCCCTCTGTAAAGCCTTCTCTGACTAAGGGGAAAAAAGGTCTTGTAGGTCATTTTAATGTGTCACCTGTCAGTCCCAGTCTGGCCAGAGGTCAGTGGTCTGGCCCGTTCTGTGGTCCAGGAACGGGTCGACCCGTCATGAGCTCATGGGGAGGAAAACTGGGAGTCAAAGTTACCAACATGCTGAATTAAAGGAGCTGAGGGAAGGAAAGATCAGATGTTATCTTACCCTTTCACAAACAATAGTAGATCAAAATAATTTCATGTAGCTTAAAGAACTTTAGATTGAACTTTAAACTTTGTCACAAATCATTGAATTATTCCAAACGCACATCAGACAGTCAGGCTGAGGTGTTCAAACTTCATCCAGAAGTCTAGCAGTCGTTTCTTTAGGTTGTTTATTTATTCTGCTCTCAATTATCAACCCAAATTCCACATGGACTGTTCCAGATGGAAAAATAAACAGCATCTATATGGATCCTTATTAGTTTAGCTTTGCTGTTTTCTCTTGTTTTATCTTCTTTCCACCCTTTTCTTCATCAGAACAAATAAAATATGTTCTGTTGAAGAAAAACTACAAAGTAAGTCAAGTCAATTTTAACCTCCAGATATATCTGAGCTATGGATCCATTGAGAATAGATCATTTTAAGGTCTCCACCATTCATCTTAATGTAGGAATTAAATCCTGTTATTTATATCCTCTATCATTGTAATCATTATTATTAATGTTATCGTTATTATTATTATTAAATAATGTTATTATCATTATTATTTCCAATTGAGTCATTTGAACACCGTATAATTATTAACCAATAATTATGTTAAATAAATTTGCATATTTATTCCAGATCAGCTTAAGATAGATTTACTTCTTAAAGAATTGTAAATAATGTAAAAGCAAATTCAATCAGCCTAATTTATTTTTATACAAGCTATTTGTGCTACACACATATAGATTTATTTACCCTTAAAGTTTAATCTAAATCTTAAAGAATTAAGGTTAACAAATTAAACTTTAGCATTTAGCTTTTTTAAATAATGACACAGGTCCTTGATTATTTGAAAAATGCCCAATTATTGTTAAACAAGCATAATCTGTTCATTTGATTTAATTTTTTAAAATCTGTCTCATTAAACTTTATTTGTTGTGATATTTGAACCTTATATCAATCCCCTTTATTCCCAATTTAAACAGCTGTGCATTATCTTTAACACATTTAACTCCTGCTTTGTTTTGAAAACAGGTTAGGGAAAAGAATGAGCCACAGAAACTAGAAACTGTCCTAATTCTGAAAGTTAGGATGTTTTTTCATTTTTTTGTCATCCTTGATTTAGATCCATTAAGCAGGTTTTAGGTTTTATTTATTTTAAAACATACTTGTTTTTAAATGTGCCAAAAAAATATTATTAATATTTCACTCTCTCAGGAAAATATGCCACTTTGATTCAAATCTTTCAGGAATTAATTATTTATTTTTGAAAATCTATAATATTAGTTAATAAACTCATAGCTTTTATATATTTTAGTTGCAATTCCCCAAACTACATCCCATATATTTGATTAACTGTAAGGTTTATTTATTTTAAACACTTAAGGGATGAAAATTGCTGATTTCATTGTTTATATGTTTTAAATGATATAAGTAAATAATAATATTTTTGGAGGAAAGGAAAATCAATTTCTCTTAGCTTTTCATTTAGAGAAATCTAATTCAGATTAAACTGACACATAACTTTAGATTTTATCCTATTGGATTATATTATTCATCCTTTTTCATCTATAAGTTGCTGTTTTGTTTACATTTTCATAAGTCAGAGCAACAGTCAGCTTTTCTCTGTCTTAGTCAGAACCTCAGACATTCATGGCACAGGGACAAAGCAACATACCACAAAATCATGAAGAGATGAAGCTAATCTCTCCGAGTGGCTGCTGTGGAAATAGAGAATTTGGTTTGTGACTAACACCTGTGCACATTTACAACTACTGTGTCAGACCATGTTTGGACCCTTTTCTCTCTCTGGATTTGCCTAAGTTTTCATCTCCAGGTCCGTCCATAACATTATGGAACATGGTGACAGCAGGAAATGAACAAAACGAGACCCGTCCTGTTTTTAAACAACCACAGGCCTGATAAAAACCGTTTTGGTTTTCCAGTCTAACGAAGCTTACGACATAGGAAAGAAACAGGAAACTGCTGTTCTATTTTAAAAAAGATAATTTTGGTTTGTTGATGTCATTTGGGTTTCGCGGTTCATTGACGATATCGGTATACGAAACTAAACAAGGCGTTCATTGCTCACTCTCGTGAACGATTCATGTCAAAGGTCAGTCGATCGTATCGGCAAAGTTTTGTACCATTTACCGGTTATCTAATAAGAAGTTATCAAACTGTTTGCGGAATAGTGCGGTCGGTGGAAATGGAAAATGGGGAAAATAAAATAAAAACCGAAGCGGCTATAATCGATCGCTTTACCCTTTCACTGAATTGCTGCTGGCGGTTTTACCAGATCCTCCTACCTCATTAGCAAGAAGGTCAAACCACTCCTCGACAAAAAAATGATTCGCATTTACAAAAAAAAAAAAAAAAATAATTTTAGCGGAGAAGGAGAAGCCTTATGTGGGGCTTTTCATTTACCACAAGCCAGTTACCCCAGTGTATGTCTTTCCTGTCCTCATGGATTTACACACATGAAATCTGAAACTTGGAGTTTTTGAAAGCTCAGGGTGAGCTGTAATGAGTCCAGAGAGAGTTCGAGCAGGTGAAAGAATCCTTTATCTTGTTTGCTTTCCCAGATTTTAACTTAATAATTTCCATCCATGGAACATAATATGTCAGTGAGAATTATGGTAACCTGAAACGAAGCTATCTTTTCCGCGCAGTAGGAGGGCAACTCCTCAGGTCCAGATGCTAGGACGCGCGCGGAAACCCTCCGTCAGGGCAATGGTCTGCGGAACAATCATTTCAAATGATAATAACTCTTCGTAAAAATAAGATAAGAAGATGTTTCATTTACCACCAAGAAGAAACCCAGCACTGGAAGAATCATGCATCCTGCCTCGACACTTCCACTTCCTTCCTTTCGATATCAGTTTCCCTCTCGTCACAAACTTTTCTCTGTCTAATTTTCTGTTTTAGTACTTTAACTCATATAAGCACTATAACTTAATTTTTGTATGTTTTTCTTTATTTAAGTTGTGTAAGTGCAACATTTAACTTAAATTTTAGAGTTTTCAACTTTTTTAACTTTTAATTTGACCTTATTTACTTATTTACTTGTTTTGTATGTAATTTAATGAATTTTTATTTTATTTATATGGTGTGTGCTGTAAGAATTGAAGAGTTTTGTTTCTTTAAAAGCACCATTGAAATTAAAATTTATTATTATATAGTGTAAGTTTAATATGTAATACAGATTTAAATATGTTTAGTATAAGGTTTAAACCTTTTTGACAGTCTTATTTTAACCAACTTGTTTGGAAGCTGAGAGTTTCTTTTAACATCCATCATTTTAAAACAGTTTTCCTCATTCTTTTCCCATTTTGCTGTCTTTTCCATTCTGAATTTTACTTACCTTCTTTTTAGCCTCTTAACTCTCGCCATATTTGTTTATCTTATCTTTCAACATTTTTGTCTCATTGCAACATTAAAAGAAATCTATTTTCTTCAAGAATTGATCGCAATTCTCCTTAAGCAGTTGAACTGGAACTGCTGTTTTGTTCTACCACCATACTGTAGAACTGCAGCAACTGTCAATATGTACAGGTAATTTGATCGGTTTCAATAATAGCACACCATTTCTCTGGCTGCTGGCCTGGATGTCGGGGACCCCGCCAGATTACCGGCGACGCCTCAGTAAAATTAAATACCTTCTGCGGCATGCTTCTTACAACCTCTGAAACACCTCGCGTTCTATGCGAGGATGCTGGTTCTCAGGTGAAATAAAAACCGGAATTGCCTTTCGCTCTCAACAAGGAAATTATTCGTTATTTCATATGTATAATCTTTAGTATTAAAATAAAATAATAGAGCATAATAATTATTAACCTGGCTAATATATATTTGTTGTATACTGGCAATTTTAATGGATAATTTGAGGACTTTTGTTTGAGCTAATTTTCTGCAATCTGGATTTCTGGTAGTCTTTAAGTATTATTTGGCATAGTCTGTTGTTTTTGTAATTTAGTTTTGGAAATTTAAAATTTAAGCTGTGCCGCACATCCTTTCGATATAATAAAATAATTCGTGGTGATCACTCTGCTGTGCTCTAGGGACATACGATGTCAGAAGTCCTCATCATAACGTAGGCAGGCTGCTTCTCCAGAGTAATTTGCCACCAACACTTCGAAGATATGCTCGAAGGCGGGTACAAAATCACCTTCTGGACACCGCTGTTCCTGGAAAAATTCAGTCGCATCTGCCGCCAAATTGTCAATTGGTTCAGTTAAATATCGGCACATGAGCAAATCATTTTATATAACAGTCATGGCACAAAAGCATTCTGCTCGTTGAATTGGGCAGGTTTCAGTTACAATTTAAAGAATGAGTCATGTAACAAATTACAATAATAATTTTGTTTTTAACAGTAACATGTTATGAATAAAACTTTAGAAATAATCTACAGTTTGTCTGTCACAAACAACATTCTGCAGGGAATGGTGTGGCCTTGAGAGAGAAAC
>JAGKQL010000062.1:24754292-24765259 GCA_018398635.1 Cyprinodon brontotheroides
GGAGGACTGGAGACTGGAGGACTGGGGACTGAGGACTGAAGGAATGGAGGACTGGAGACTGGAGGAGACTGGGGACTGGAGACTGAGGACTGAAGAATGGAGGACTGAGACTGGAGGACTGGGGACTGAGGACTGGAAGGAATGGAGGACTGAGACTGGAGGACTGGGACTGGAGAGACTGAGGACTGAAGGACTGGGACTGAGAGACTGGAGGACTGAAGGACTGGAAGGACGGAGGACTGGGGACTGGAGGATGGAAAGAATGGAGGACTGGAGGACTGGGATCTGGAGGACTGAAGGAATGGAGGACTGAGACTTGGAGGACTGAGTGACTAGACTGGCATCGAGGACTGGAAGGACTGAGGACTGGGGACTGAGGACTGAAGGAATGGAGGACTGGGAGGACTAGAGGAAGGACTGGGGAGGACTGAGGGGACTGAAGGACTTTGGAGACTGGGGACTGAGGAGGGACTGAGGACTGAGACTGGAGGACTGGGGACTGGAGGACTGGGGACTGGAGGGACTGAAGGACTGGAGGACTGGGGACTGGGAGGACTGAAGGAATGGAGTGACTGAGACTGGGACTGGAGGACTGAGACTGGAGGACTGGGACTGAGGACTGAGGACTGGGACTGAGACTTGTTGCAGAGATTCATCCCAACTTTTACCAGGAACAGACGGACGGGTGTTGGAGTTACGAGTGGCTGGAACGCCAAGCATGATTCGCCTGCAGGGATCGGCTGGCTGGCTTATGGGAAGGATTGAGTGCAGAGAGGATACCAGCTAAGAGTTCAAATTTAAAAAAATGATTAACCTTTTATCGACTTGTTCTTAAACACCCACAGTTACTGCAGATTAATAAATCTTCCTTCACTGGATTCTCAGAAGGTTTTCAGCGTTGGATGACCATCAGTGGAATCAATCCTCTCATGACTGAACCGCGGCGGTAACCAGTTATCCTTTCTACCCACCTCCGGTTGCTGTTAGTTTATGTTTAACCTGGTTAACCAAGCATAACCCACACACTGACTGGAAGTTTGGACTAATCGTAAGACTTTTGGTTTGGACTGAAGTTCTGTCATCCTGGTGTGTCCAAGACCATCAACTTTGTTCTGGTACAATTTTTGTGGCACTTCTATTTCCTCAGATGTACGGGAGTTTGTTTGCAGCTTGCCCGACGTCTAAGAAGATAGGTAGAGGATAGGTAGAGGAGAGGTAGAGGATAGGTAGAGGAGAGGTAGAGGAGAGGTAGAGGAGAGGTAGAGGAGAGGGGGAGGAGAGGTAGATAGTAGAGGATAGGTAGAGGAGAGGGGTAGAGGATAGGTAGAGGAGAGGTAGGAGGAGAGGTAGAGGAGAGGTAGAGGAGAGGTAGAGGGAAAGGTAGAGGGAGAGGTAGAGGAGTAGGTAGAGGGAGAGTGTAGAGGAGAGGTAGAGGAGCAGGGGTAGAGGAGAGGTAGAGGAGAGGTAGAGGATAGGTAGAGGATAGGTAGAGGAGAGGTAGAGAATAGGTAGAGAGAGGTAGAGGGAGAGGTAGAGAATAGTAGAGGATAGTAGAGGAGAGGTAGAGATAGGTAGGAGGGAGAGGTAGAGGAGAGGTAGAGGAGAGGTAGAGGGATAGGTAGAGGATAGGTAGAGACCCATATTGACGGTCAGAGAGACCAACCGAAAATTTGAGACCAAGATATGCATTCTGTGTGAGTCTCATCCCACTAAGTCACTTCCTTTGGTTGGCTTGGCAACACGACCTACAAACGGACCTCAGTCAGTCCGGGTCGGACAGAACACATCTGATGTCATCAGTCTCAGCCCCTCCCCTCAGGGCTGCGTCCCCAGGTTCACCACCAATCACATGGTGAAGTTTGCAGACGACACCACGGTGGTGGGCCTCATCAGAGACGACAACGACCTGGACTACAGAGAGGAGGTGGAGCAGCTGGTGGAGCAGAGATAACAGCCTGATCCTGAAGGTGGAGAAGACCAAGGAGATCATGGTGGACTTCAGGAAGAAGCGTCCTAACCACGCTCCACTGCTCATCAACAGCTCAGCTGTAGAGGTGGTCAGCAGCACCACATTTATCACAGACACCCTCACCTGGACTGGAAACACCACCTCACTGGTCCAAAGGGCCCAGAAGCGCTTGGACTGGCGGAGGATGAGGAGAGACACTGAGTGTCCTCAGACGCCAGGTGTCCTCAGGTGATGGATGTCCTCAGACGCCAGGTGTCCTCAGATGATAGGTGTCCTCAGACGCCAGGTGTCCTCAGATGATGGGTGTCCTCAGATGATGGGTGTCCTCAGATGATAGGTGTCCTCAGACGCCAGGTGTCCTCAGGTGATGGATGTCCTCAGACGCCAGGTGTCCTCAGATGATAGGTGTCCTCAGATGCCAGGTGTCCTCAGATGATGGGTGTCCTCAGATGATGGGTGTCCTCAGATGATAGGTGTCCTCAGACGCCAGGTGTCCTCAGGTGATGGATGTCCTCAGACGCCAGGTGTCCTCACATAATAGGTGTCCTCAGAAGCCAGGTGTCCTCAGATGCCAGGTGTCCTCAGATGATGGGTGTCCTCAGACGCCAGGTTTCCTCAGATGATAGGTGTCCTCAGACGCCAGGTGTCCTCAGACGCCAGGTGTCCTCAGATGATAGGTGTCCTCAGATGCCAGGTGTCCTCAGACGCCAGGTGTCCTCAGACGCCAGGTGTCCTCAGATGATAGGTGTCCTCAGACGCCAGGTGTCCTCAGATGATGGATGTCCTCAGACGCCAGGTGTCCTCAGATGAGGGATGTCCTCAGACGCCAGGTGTCCTCAGACGCCAGGTGTCCTCAGACGCCAGGTGTCCTCAGATGCCAGGTGTCCTCAGACGCCAGGTGTCTTCAGGACACAGAGCATCTGTTCACATTATGTTTGTGTCGATTTATTTCTGACATGAATCTGAAAATGTTTACATGCATGTTGATCATAATATCAAGAAAAAGAAAATATGAAAAACAAATATCTTTAAACTTTTTAATGTTTAAGTTAGAAATGATAAAAACAAACGACTGGTTGCCCTTCAGCAGTGGAAGTGTCCCTATGAATCCAGAGAACCAAACATTCTGATCAGCGATCTTAGAAAATCACTTTGTTCTGAGAAATAAAGGCGGAGCTTTTAGAAAACAAGGAAATCAGCCTTGAAATGATTTAGCAGTTCTGCTGTGACTCCATTGTCCAAAGATGGTAAACAGCCTGAACTTCTAATCTACATTCACTCACTGATGGGGGGGAGCAAACTGGGTCTTGCCCAAGGACACATCCACACTAAAGGCGGGGCTTGAACCATCAACCATTTCATTGCAAACTCCTGCATCCGACACCGCTGTGGCACTAACTCCTAACAGGAGACTGAAGGAGGTGAGGAGGATCTCCCTGGAGTCACATCTGGGCAGCTCCAGATGTGGACTGAAGACTGACTGAACCTAAATAATGAGTCTGTGTTTGAAGCCCAGAAGAATCAGTTCCAACACGGATCCTTTCAGGTTTATCATTTCTGTTCAGATTAGATTCTGCCTGCTTCTATTACGGCCGACTGACCTTCCTGTTCTCAACCAAAACCACTGAACTCCCTCAGAAAAGTTCTGTCCCACCAAGCTTCAGTCTCCACAGGTTTCCATCTGTTGCTCTCTAGTAAAGATTTGTTTGATGAAACAGGGAAGCTGTGATCTATTTGCCTACTTCGTGCTGTCAGGCAGGATCAGCATAGATTCAGACGCACTCAGGTTTAAATAACTTTCTGTATTCTGGTTTGTTTGCTCTATAAGGGAGTTTGATTCGTTAGCTCTTTAGCGCCTCCTATAAATAAGTGGTGGGAGTGAAATCCTGCAGGAAGTCTGATGGGAGGAGGAGCTTCGTCCTTCAGTTGGATCCATGATGGAGTGAAACCAGGAAAGCGTTACTTTTGTTTTGTTATTGACACTTTCTGCTGTATAACCTGTATAATGTAGAACCTCTATATACAACCTGTCAGGTTTGTTCTATTATGATAAAAAAAACAAACTAAAGCTAAAGATAAACTTTCTAACGTATGAAATAAACTTTTAATTAGTGTCAGATGTAAACAATGAAACTTGAACTGTAGTAACTCCTTTATTAACTGCAAGCTTTAGCGTTAGCATGCTAACTCTTTCGACACAGCAGATATGAGGCATTTTATCCACAATGGGATGTTTTCTCACATTATTTCTTGCTGTGATTTTATTGTGAGCATCGAACAGCCTGGTTCCCCGCGGCGAGCAGAACCGACCGCCTGCAGGAACCGAGACGCTTCACATTAAGACGCCTGCTTCCTGCTTCAGTTCTTGGGTTTCCCGCCCTCATGTGGACTCCTGTCAGCAGAGGAGTGGCTCCAGCAGCAGGAGCAGGACGCAGGCAGAGACCAGGGCGCCCTGCAGTGTGGCTGAGGCTCCCGTGGAGGACTGCGGGGTCCGCCTCTTCTGCGGCGGGCCGTTGCAAAGCGGCGTGTTGCAGCAGGTGATGCAGACGGAGTGGAGCTTCCCGGTGCAGAACTGCTGGTACCCCGAGGAGGCGATGAGGCAGGCTCCTGAGGAGGCGCAGGACTTCCGGTAGTGAATACCTGAGAGGAGGACAGAGACATGAGATCAAGACAGGTGGAGAGCGAGGGGGGTGGGTTTAACCTCCCCACAGACTCCACATCCTCCACGCCGCCCTGCTCACCTACCTTATACGTTTGAAATATATAAGAATTATGCTCGACTATTGCTCGGCTCCGTATGTTCTCTCTGGGTACTCCAGCTCCCTCCCACACTCCAAAAACATGACTGTTAGGTTTAGCTTCTCTAAAGGATGGACGTTGTCCAAGGTCACGTCCTGACAGAGGGAGTCAAGGTGGAGAGTGTGGATTCCTTTAACCAGGGCTGTGGATGAACAGCAAGAACACCTGGACAGGAAAGGTCAGAGCAGGTTGCATGTTCTGAGAAGGCTGGTCACTCAATCTGCAGGAAACTCCTGTCTATATTTGACCAGTCTGTGGTTCCCAGCACTCTGTTCTACATCCTGGTGTGCTTGGGGAACAGAACGTCCAAGAAAGACACTTCCCGGTTGGACAAACTGATCAGGCAGGAGGTCTCGGTAATCGGCATGAACCGGACTCGTTACGATGGTGGCAGAGACTTTGGACAATGATCCCAGTCCCTCTCTGCACACCATTCTCAGGGGTCAGTGGTTAGTGACAGGCTGCTTCTCCCCGAGCGCAGGACCATCCATCGTCTTACACGCTCAATCCCAAGCGGCATTAAGGGGTGCCGGGGCCCCCAGCTGTCTACGGGCGAGAGGCGGGGTCCAGGTCTCCAGTCCATCGCAGGGCAACCATTCACACACACTCACACCGAAGGACAATTGAAAGAAGCCAATTAACCTAACAGTCATGTTTTGGACTGTGGGAGGAAGTCGGAGTACCCAGAGAGAAGCCACGCAAGCTCAGGGAGAACATGCAAAATCCATGCAGAAAGACCCTGTGCCGGGAATCGAACCCAGAACCTTCTTGCTGCAAGGCAGCAGCGCTACCCACTCTTTCAGGGAAATTCTTATTCCAGCAGCTTCTATAGAGAACAAAGAGTTAAAGCAGGATGCAACTAAAGATAAAGATATGAGAGATAATATAAAAAGAGTGAATATCGTACAAAAAAGCATAAAAAAAGAAAAAAGTTGTAAAGTTCTGGAAAATGTTTCCTTTGGATGTAGAAAAATCTGCCTAGTAGGAAAGATACACAGTAGGTGACTTGGACTATTGCACTATTGCTGCAGAGATGGACTGAGCTTAGAAGTAAGTAAAAATGACTTTGGCTACAGGTAATGTTTAGCATCAGGTGTCCGAGGGGGGGGCTGACCCTTGTCCCTCTTCCTATCACCTCCTCCTTCATTATGGCATTGTCCATAATGTCCAGCAGTTTGTTAAGTGTCCTTGTCTCTGCCACCGTCCCCAGAGGGTCCATCTTCTAGCCAATCACAGCGCGGGCTGGCCTCACTGGTTTGTATGGTATAGTATTGGTAGAACATCTGCAGCAGCTTATTGCAGATGTTGAAGGACCTCAGGCTCCTCAGGAAGTCCATCCTGCTCTATGTCTTCCTGTGCAGGTGGTTGGTCTGTGTTGACCAGTCCAGTTTATCATCCAGCCACACCCCATCAATCCACAGTCTCCCCCTCAGCCCCCCCCAGTAGTACCGGCTCAGTCTTCGGTCCATTCCTCCCAGTCTATGACCAGCTCCTTCATCTTGGAGATGTTGACCTCCAGGTGGCTGGAGCGGCACCAGGTGGTGAAGACCTCATCATACTCTTGTCCTCCTCCTCTCTATTGTCCCTGATACACCCCACCATGGCTGTGTCATCTGCGTACTTCTGGATGTGACTCAGCTCAGAGTGGTAAGGTGAAGAGGACAGGGGCCGGCACTGGGCCCTGAGGGGCTCCAATGCTGCCGACCTGTCTGTGAGGCAGTTAGAGATCCAGGCCCCCAGGCAGGGGTCCACTCCCAGGCTATGCAGTTAGTCTCTGAGCAGGGGGGCTGGATGGTGCTGGATGGGCTGGACAAGTCCAGGAAGAGAATAAACCTGGGTTTAACCGGAGACTAAGCCATTCTCAAGCACATATCATAAAGGAGCTCATTTTTCACTTTTTCTTTCACCAGTTCACCGCAGTTCTTCCAGCAGTCCACACTTTCTCTGCTCTCTTTTTTTCTCATGGTCTTCTCCTTCTTTCCCATCGCCCGGCTTGCCACAGGTTTGCCTGCTGTGTCTAAAAAGTAGCAGCAGCAGCAACCCAGACTGACAGCTCATTGGCTCATTTGGATCACGTGCAACCTGGAGCCGGACGCTCCCCAGGGCTTTACCGTATTAACAGGGAGAAGAGGCGCAAGAGAAGTTAGACACTGCAGGACAACATGCAGTAATTTATAAATGTTTTAAGGATTAGAGGACGGTGACCTCTGGTCTAGTGCTTAAAGCATGGCTCTGTCCTCTGAGAAGGTTACAAGTACCCAGTTCTATCCCCACAGCCTCCACTCTGGGTCCCTGAGCAAGACCCTAAACCCCACCCTGCTCCCCGGGCGCCGCACTATGGCTGTCTACTGCTCCCCAAGGGGAGGGGTTAAATGCAGAGGTAAATTTCTCCAATGTCAGATCAAAAAAATTATAAATAATCTGATCTCAGGAAGTCCATCTGAACACAGCAGAAGCTCCCTCTCTTTAGCGCCACATACTGGCCCAGCACTGCCCTGCAGAGTTTTCATTTTGGAAATTATCTCCCGTTTTCCCTCAGAACAGAGCAGAATGCCGCCATTAGGGCCGTATGATGAACTGTTCTCTCTTTGCAAACATGAATAAATGTGCCGACTGAGTGAAATCCATCAACCTCCGTTTATTTAACTAGGATGAATAGTTGAAGACTTTTTTCTCACGACATTGGGCAGACCTTCAGAGGAGAGCAGACTGGAAGACCACTAAGAAGCACTGAACACCTCCCACCATGGAGCTCCACCTTTAGTTCAGGGTCCAATCAACGTGTCAGGACGTTCTTGTTCCTCTGTCCTATTGGACTGACTTCATGCATTGGAACCACAGGGTGGAGTAAAATCAGGCCCTATAACTTCCTGCAGCTTCAGCGTTGGTGAGGCTGGACTTTATGGAACCAAAGTGCTGGAAAACAGCAGCTGCAGATGTTTATTCTGAGCCATTAAATCACCTTGAAGCAGTAATACTGGTTTCACTCTGAAGGCTGTTTCTCTGTGATCAGTAACAGAAGGCAGACAGTAGGGGGAGCTCTTCTACTGGGATGTCTTGTACAGGCCTGATGGGAAACCAAGCAGTTTCTGGGTCCATCTGGGTGGTGGACGTTGTCCTGGATGGACAGCAGTTTGTCCCTTCTCCAGTCACTAAGCTAGCTGTCCTCACCAGTCTGGCCGGGCGACCATTGTCCCTGTTCTTGCTGGTTTCTCCATAATGCTGGTCTCCACAGACTGGTAATCCATCTGCAGCAGTTGTAAGCAGATGTTTGAGGAGGTCGGCCTTCTCAGGAAGTTCAGGCATGGATCTTTCCTGTGAAGGAAGACCTCTGCTGTCCATCCAGCTGAACATCTCCACAGGTTGGAGGTGTGGTCTCTGACAGCTAAAGTTCTCCATCATCTCCTTGGTCTGGGAGGTGTTAAGCTCCAGATGGTTTGTCCATCCAGCCGTCCATCTATCGGTGCATCGTTGGAGCATTTCTGATTGTGGCAGAGCTGGAGTCAGATCAGAGACCAAAGCTCTGAGTCCCCTGGCCTGACGACCAGAGCTTGGAGACGGGTTTGTGGGTCCATGCTGGGTCCTGACTTTGGTTCTGGAGCCTGTTTGGGTCTGAATGACTCAGATCGACATAATATTTGGTTTCATGAGAGCGGCGAGAAGAAAGTGGCCCCTGAAGAGAACTGCTGATGAGCAGCAGATGGTCTGAACCTGTCTGGTGCTTTCTGCCTTCACCCGACAGTAAAACCAACGTCTGAGGCAATAAGATCCAAAAACTACAAACAATAAGAGACAAAAAGCTACTTTCTAGCTTTTCAGGTCAAAGTCAAGTCAAGAGCCTGGTCCACCGGAACCAGAACCAGAACCAGTCCCTGTTCCTATCTGCTGATGGTTTGGCAATGAAGCCGGTCCATGGGACCGAGCTGAGAGTGGGAGGAGCTTAAGGAGCTCCAGTTAGGTGCTTCATCTTACTCCAGTGACTCTTCATTGTTGATTCATGGAAGCTGGTTCTGCATCAGATGAACTGTGGAGAAGCTGCCCTGCCCAGAGGGTCTCCAGTGCATATGTGAGTTCTCTCTGGGTACTCCAGCCTTTAGATTGGTGACTTTAAACTGAGATGAAGTAGGAGCTGGTGCCTGGCTGTCTCTGCGGTGAACCAAAGGACCATCTGCATAATGTTCAGACTGCACGCCATAGAGGCAGCAGAAGCAGCTAGTTTACATGCAAACTCAATGGTTGATTCACAAAGTTCCTGCAGCATCTAGAGAAGCAGGAGCTTCATGAGCTTCTGATCCTCTGAGGAGCTTCAGAAGCTGCAGCTGCTGGAAACATTGACCTTTAGCTGCTGGACATCAACCAATCAGAGAAGCTGATCTAGGAGCTGGCAGGGAGTCAGACGCAGCACTGCTGATGCAGAAGCTATGATCACTCCTCTGAAACAGTTTATTAGCGCCTAAATTAACTTCAAATGTAGAAACCTGCCGGCAGAATATGTTGGCTTTTATTATCCTGCTGCCTGCAGTTTGTAGCACAGACCTGAAAAACGCTAACATCTACTTCCAGCCGCCACCAACAGGAGGGGAAAACCCTGGAGAGGCGAGCGGGCCTGAGGCAGCTGCTGCTGGGGATTCCCAGTGACAGCGCAGCGCCGGTATGTGGGGGTCTGAGCGGCTCCCACAGAGAAATAATCTTTGAAGGCAGGATGGTAATCTGGATGAACTGACTGCACAGACCATGTTTTCAGGAGGACTTTCTCACTTCAACATAGATTCTAACTACTTTCTACCCGCTGATCACAGCTAATATAGCAAAGCTGCTCTCTGGCATCGAACACAGGAGCAGCAGAAGCATCTGGAGACACTTTCCTGGACGTCTGACCTGAATGAGGATCAGAGATGAATTGATGCTTCCAGCCTGTCGGTCTGAATGCAGCATCACTGAGGAAACCACCTCCAGGCTGGTACTTTAACTGATAATGATCTGAAGGTCCAACCAGGGCTTCACAAACTAGAGAAGATCTTCCAGAGAGATGAAATCTGAGCAGGTGAAGGCTTCGGTCCTGCTGGGATTTCTATAAACGCCTCAGCAGCTCAGATGAAGCCCCCCCACCCCCAGCTTCTCCCTCCTCTTCCTCATGCTGACGGCAGTAATGAGAACAGAGGTGGACATGAGCATTCAGGCAGAAAACTCCTTATTAGCGCCCTGGAGGCCATCATGTGGCGGCAGCGGCTTGTTCTTTCCTGGCTGCTTACAACAGGATGAAGATGAACTGACTGATAAAACGCCTCAGGGTCCATCTAGGTTAGATCTAGGTTAGATCTGCATCCGCTCAGATCCAAAGAGTCGCTTCCATCAGTCCTCCTGAATCCGCTTCTGATATCAACCCTTCAGCTCCAATCTGACCAACGGGGCTGGAGTCTCAGACCAGGCGGTACCGGTCCATTCCCTCTGAGACCATCCAGCTTTGACCAGCCGGTACCGGTCCATTCCATCTGAGACCATCCAGCTTTGACCAGGCGGTACCGGTCCATTCCCTCTGAGACCATCCAGCTTTGACCAGGCGGTACCGGTCCATTCCACCTGAGATCATCCTCCAGCTTTGACCAGGCGGTACCGGTCCATTCCACCTGAGATCATCCTCCAGCTTTGACCAGGCGGTACCGGTCCATTCCATCTGAGACCATCCAGCTTTGACCAGGCGGTACCGGTCCATTCCATCTGAGACCATCCAGCTTTGACCAGGCGGTACCGGTCCATTCCACCTGAGATCATCCTCCAGCTTTGACCAGGCGGTACCGGTCCATTCCACCTGAGATCATCCTCCAGCTTTGACCAGGCGGTACCGGTCCATTCCATCTGAGATCATCCAGCTTTGACCAGGCGGTACCGGTCCATTCCATCTGAGACCATCCAGCTTTGACCAGGCGGTACCGGTCCATTCCCTCTGAGACCATCCAGCTTTGACCAGGCGGTACCGGTCCATTCCCTCTGAGACCATCCAGCTTTGACCAGGCGGTACCGGTCCATTCCCTCTGAGACCATCCAGCTTTGACCAGGCGGTACCGGTCCATTCCCTCTGACATCATCCAGCTTTGACCAGGCGGTACCGGTCCATTCCCTCTGAGACCATCCAGCTTTGACCAGGCGGTACCGGTCCATTCCCTCTGAGACCATCCAGCTTTGACCAGGCGGTACCGGT
>JAGKQL010000062.1:24767759-24797115 GCA_018398635.1 Cyprinodon brontotheroides
GTCTGATATTTTTTATCATAAAAGGTTTGATATCTTCGGTTAATGTAGATTTAACTGTTGCAAAACAGTTTAACATTAACAGAAAATTCATTTCGCCTCACAAATAATAATCTAAAATAACAATAATGTTTGTTGATTGTGATCATGTGATTTAAATTCTCTAGCAAAGAGATTTCTAGGCTATTGTGTTTTTCCTGCGGACAGGGGCGCCCTGTGGAACTGATTTGACAGTTGCCTTTTGTATCTATGTAGCTGCAACTTTTCTATATGCTGGTTTCATATCCTTGTACCTCAGGTAGGTTACTCAGCAGATGGCAGCTCACATTGAGCACTGTAGTTCTGCACTGGAGGTTTCTTCACCTGTTCAAAGGGAGTTTTTCCATCTCCACTGGCGCACCACAAACATATAGCAGGTGTGAGGGATTTACTGAAGTCAATGAGTAGATGCAATCAGCTGGTTTTCCTTAGATAGAAAACTTTTGAAGAACCAATCTGACTGGACTGCATTCAAAGATGCAGACGGCAAAATGTGAGAAAACTGGGATATATCGCTCAGCCCTACCTGGCAGTGAAGTCCAGCTGGCTGTGTTACCGCCCCCTGCTGGACTGAACGTGTAACAACAGACAGATTTATGGTAAAACTTTAGGAGCAACCGTGAGGAGTCCACTGAGCCACTGGGGCCCCGGAGCCACCGGCCCCGGGTCTAGAGAGGTGACGGACTGGAGCCGGTTCTGGTGCCACCAGGATCTATTTCAATCAATAGATTCTGAACCAACTCATTCTAATAATCCAGGTTTAAACTGGATTTTGGAGTTTCTTAATCCCAGATTAAGAAATGGTCCCAGTAGCTAACGCCTTTCCTGCTGTTTGCACTAAGCCTAAGCCGAGCTTTCTGATTGGCTGGCAGGTTCTGGAGATTGCTGACCCAGCTGAGGTCCGACAGGCTGTGGCTGGAAAAGATCCACAACTATAAGAGGCAGTGCCGAGCGGATCAGAACCGGGTCGCTTTGCTGTGTTTGCAGAACTTCCTGGTTCTTTTCTTCCCTTTGTTCTGTTAATATTCTGGTTCTGAGGCCAAACAGAACCGCTGCTGGAGCAGAATTCCCTCCAGCTGAGAGAAGATGGACAGAAGCCAGACCTGGTTCTGAAACCCAGACCTGGTTCTGAAACCCAGACCTGGTTCTGAAACCCAGCCTCATCCGACCCGATAAGAGCTACTACTGGGTTCTGGAAGCACTGATACCTGCTCTACTTTCTCAGTTCTGCGTTAAAACCTAGAACCTGTCCTGTTTCCTATCAGAACCTGGTTCTGATCCGGTCTCACTCACCATCATCCTTCACCAGAACCTCCTTCTGGCAGGTGTCCTGGACGTTGACGGTGCAGTTGACGATGAAGTCGGGCGTGGCGCAGTCCCGGGACGCCTCACACTGGTAACACTGGATCTGGAGGCCCAGTCCTGCAGAGGAAACACCGGAACACCGGGATCAGTGGAACAGAACCAGAACCAGACACGAAGAGAACCTGGAGCTGTTACCCAGGGAACGGACCCAGAACCGCTGAGAGGCAGGACCATGTCAGAGGTTTGTTCTCCTGAACTCGGGTTCTGATCCGGACCTTTGACAGACACACGGAGTAAAACTGGGAGGTCCTTGGACCTGCAGGTCCTCCTCCTCTTTCTGGACCAGAACCGGCCGACCCGGCTAGGAGGAGTGAGTTTTCCAGGACAGGGAGGAGCTTCATGAGGAGGATCAGACCTGCATGACTCAGGAGGAGCAGCTGAATGAGGTGATGAAGATGATTCACCTTCATCACCAGGTCCATTCTGATAAACGCCGGTTCCTCCAGGTTCTTCTGCCTCCAGAGGAACCGCTCCTCATTCATTCCCAGGATGGGAGCAGAACCTCTGCTGATGGGCTCCACCGGGCAGCACGTCGGTTCTGATCCCCGTCCAGGTCCAAAACGGACTCCTCCGGTCCAGAAGGGTCCAGAGGCTGAAAGCCTCCAGTCCTGGTCTACTCAGGTCTTCTGTCCCTGAGGATCCAGAACCAGCCTGCTTCTGGTCCTCATCATCTCCTCATCTGTGATGCAGAAACGTCCATCAGAGATCCGTCATCCTGAGTCCCCACCATGATGGACACATCTCTCCAGAGGAGAGGACGGTCCAGCAGCTGGACCTGCTGGACGGAGAGCCGTCTCCTGGAGCTCCTCCTGGCTGAGGTCTCCTCGCTGCCCTGGAGAAGTTCTGGAGCTCCTCCTGAGGTCAGATGGTCCATCTCTGCTGTAGATCAGGTCCAGGACAAGAGCTTCTAATTGTCTCCAACTTGTTGTTCTTTCATCTCAGCTCAGAGCTGCTGATGAGAGAGGAGGAGGAAGATCCTGCAGGATCAGATTGAGCAGCAGATCTTCTGCCTGATCTCCAGGAAGCTGCTGCGTCCGGAACCAAACGGCTCAGCTGGATCCAGAAGCAGAAAGATCTAAAACAGCTTCTGCTCACTTTGCTCCTTTATCTCCTGCGTGGAAAGTTGGTGTCGTCATGCAGCAGAGGTTCGGTTCCTACCTGAGCCCAACAGGAGCAGCAGCAGAGCGCAGGAGGTCCACATCCTTCCAGCAGGAGTCAGATCCTCCTCCTGCAGCCGCTCCACATCAGCCCTGCTGCGGGTGCGCGGGATGCGCGCGGCCGACGGCAGCGCGTGATCCGATCCTCTGATTGGAGCTGATTCTCCTGCTAACCTTTCATTTCACCGCTCAGTGAACAAAGAACGAGTCTAAACTTTATTACTGATGACAGAGAAAAGCAGAACGAAACATAAATAAATAAACAATAAATAAGTAAACATTAAATAAATAAACAACTTTTGACCCAAAGGAGGAAAGTCTGGTTGCTTCAGGAGGTTTCCCCGGGCGGCAGCAACCAGGGGGCGACATCAGCAACAGCAACCATCTGTCAGAGCATTGCTGCGAACTCAGAGCTCTCATCTCTGTTTATTGCTGATTGCCTGTTGGTTGCACAGCTTGAAGTAAAGCCACCGGCAGCCATATTGGTACTCCCTGGTTAGAATGTAAACAATCTGCGCTACAGCATCGAATAACGATGTTTTCACTTTCAGGAGGAATTAAGACTTTAAAATAAAGATAAATTCATCAGTTTGACACAGACTGGCTGTTTCACAGCATCAGTAGATTAACTTTAACTTAGAATAAATAAATAAAACCATCTCATTGAATGACGTCTATAAAGCTGCCTGTGATTTACTGCTCTAATCTGCTTCATTGAAGCTTGGATAATTACACATTAAGACATAATTAAACAATCTGAGTGGTTTAAATCAGCATTTATATTTTAATCAAGGAACAAATCAGATCTGCAGGGAGGAGAGGAAGGAAAACCAGGTTGACAGAACCATCTTTGCAGCTGAAGCTCTGATCAGTCAGAGATAGTTTCAGTTTGTAAATTTTTTCCTTTAAACCGTTTCAGTTTTAATTCGTCCTTCTGCTGATGGTGAGCCAGCCTTCCTCCTGCAGACCCCCCTCCGTCTCCAACTGGGAGGAGCTGTCACCCTGCTCTGACCGGCCTCTAGGGGGCGTCGGTCTCTATTTATTGCTCTTAGTTGTTTCTGTAATTCCCTAAGGGGATGGATCAACATGCTGAGAGACGATAAAGTGATTTCCATTTATTCTCTGGTTCTGATGGCTGGATTCCACCGGGCTGAACGCCGCTCCAGCGGCGCCTGGTCTGCTCCTCCTTAGTCCGGTCTACCTAAAGCATCTCTTCAGACCCTCCAGGGCGGTCAGGAAGGAGTTTCTTGTTCTCTGATGTTTCGGCCTACTTCATCCTGTCTGACAGGTTCTGTTCTAGATTTCTCTGGATTATCAAGGGGTTGATTACTTTCTAAAGAGGCATCACAGAGTTTTATGCTAATACTGCCACCTGTGGCCAAAACCCAGAACTGCAGCCTTGTTCTGCTGGTTCTGGTAGCTCATAGCTTTTGTTCCTCAGGTGGAGCTGCTGTTGATGTCTGAGCTCACCTGGATGCAGGTGGTCTCTGAGCGTCCAGAAGTCGTTTGCTTGGCGTCACGCCGACCAGCGCAGGAACTTCTGACCCAAAGTAAAGTCAGGAAAACCGGTAACAGGCTGACAGACGCATCGACGGTGAACCAGAGGCTTCAGTCTGATCATCAAACCAGATTTATTCAGAAAACATCAATTAAAAAGGATAAAAACCAGTTTTATTAAAAACATACATCATGTCTTTAACGAGGGTGTGATTACTTTTCACACACAGCCGGTGGCTACAAAGTCATTAACAGATAACTCTGATGATGCAAACTCTGTGGGGGTGTGAATACTTTATTTGCTGACCCTGCCAGAAAAACTTTAGTCCTTTATTAATGTTGAATGAAACGGTTCTGGTTCCGTCGGGTTCAAAGAGCTTCTCCTCAGCAGAGCAGACCTGGAAAGACTCGATGATCTTCTGGCCGTTCTGGGTCTGTTCAAATGACGGCCCCTCGGTCAGACCGCTGGCACCCCCCAGGTAACATCAAGTGGGTGGCCCCCGGTCAGACCAAGGGCGCCCTCCTCGTAACACCGCGGCCCTCGTAACACTGCCAGGTACCGGTAACACCGCGTGGGGTGGCCCCCCGGTCAGGACCGCCGGGCCGGTAACACCGCGGGTACCCCCGGTAACACCGCGGGTGGCCCCCGGTCAGACCGCCGCGGGTTTCCCCAGGTAACACTGCGGGTGGCCCTTCCGGTCGGGGCACGCCCCAGATCTGTTTTCTATGGTGAATTCACTTTTAAATGAATCAGAAATGGCTGCGTATTCTGAAGTTGGGAACAAAACTCAAACCAAAAAATACCACTTTTGTCAGTAGTTTAGGTCATCGTTCTTCCACCATCTTGCTCCAGGAAGCATAAAGTTTGTTTTTGAACCTTCCGTTGTGCCGTATACACAGATCCAAACATTACTGACATAATTAATTCAATCATCCAAAGACCTTTGATGTCACTAATGTGGTTAATCACATTTGGAGGAAACATCATCATTGCTCCACCTGAATGTGAAGAAAATACTCTCTCTTGTTCTTTCCAGAATGTCTGCCGGCTCTCAGTCAGCTTATTGCAAGAAAATAATAAAAATACATGATAATAAAATGATAATAAATGATAATAAAAATACATGATATTGCTCTTTTGCTCTTTACACAAAAGAAATGGTGCCTTACTTTCCACTTTGTTTTTCAATCTCTTTGATTTGATTTAAAGAAAGAAAAGGATCAAGTATGAAAAGTTTTGAACAGCAATGAGTAGCTGGTTTCCCAAACAGAATGAATAACATCTGCAACAAACATGAAACTAATTAGCTAATTAACAGCAGCTGTTATAGACCATAAGGTGGCGCTCTCCTCCCCTTCTTCTTCCTGCCATCCTGAACCAGAGGTTCTCCTGCTTGGAACCATCATCTCCATCTTCTCTTCTTTGAAGCTGAATGCATCTCACTCCCACACATCCTTCCACTTTCCCACATCTCTGACCATCCTCATCATCGCACCGCCCTGGCTACCTGCTGTAGGGCTAGCCTGTTAGCATGTTGTTAGTGTCAGCCTGTTAGCATGATGTCAGGGCTAGCCTGTTAGCATGTTGTTAGGGCTAGCCTGTGCCAGCATTTTGTTAGGGCTAGCCTGCTAGCATGTTGCCAGGGCCAGCCTGTTAGCATGCATGTTAGGGTTAGCCAGTTAGCATGATGTCAGGGCTAGCCTGTTAGCAAGATGTTAGTTGCTAGGCCAATTGCCAGTATTTGTTGTGGGCTAGCCTGTTAGCATGTTGTTAGGGCTAGCCCGTTAGCATGCTGTGCCAGGGTTGCAGCCCAGCTGCCACGACGTCAGGGCTAGCCTGTTAGCATGTTGTTAGGGCTATGTTGTTAGCATTTTGTTAGGGCTAGCCTGTTAGCATTTTGTTAGGGGCAATTAGCCATGTTAGCATGTTGTTAGGGTTAGCCTTAGCATGTTGTTAGGGCTAGGCCTCATGGCATTTCGTTAGGGCTAGCATGTTAGCATGTTGTTAGAGTTAGCCTGTTAGCATGTTGTTAGCGTTAGACACTCTTGATGACCCCCCACCCAGTCCGACGACCCCCCACTCAGCCCCAGACTCCCCCAGCTCACAGACTCACCCAGACTCACCCAGACTCACCCAGCCTCTCTCAGACTCACCCAGCCTCACAGACTCACCCAGCCTCTTCTCAGACTCACCCAGCCTCACAGACTCACTCCAGCCTCTCAGACCCACCCAGTTATCTCAGACGTTAAATCCCAGGCTCTCAGACTCACCTCCAGCCTCTCAGACTCACCCAGACTCACAGCCTCTCAGACTCACCCAGCCTCTCAGACTCACCCAGCCTCTCAGACTCACCCAGCCTCTCAGTGCTCTCAGACTCACCCAGCCTCTCAGGACTCACCCAGCCTCTCTCAGACTCCACCCAGGCTCTCAGGACTCACCCAGCCTCCCTGACTCACCCAGCTCTCTCAGACTCACCCAGCCTCTCTCAGACTCACCCAGCCTCGACTCACCCACCTCACCCAGCCTCACAGACTCACCCAGACTCACCCAGCTCTCTCAGGACTCACCCAGCCTCTCAGACTCACCCAGCTCCTCACAGACTCACCCAGGACTCACCCAGCCTCCTCTCGAGACTCACCCAGCCTCACACACACTCACCCAGCCTCTCAGGCCTCACCCAGCCTCACAGACTCACCCAGCCTCTCAGACTCACCCAGCCTCTTCTCAGACTCACACATAGCCTCTCCTCGTGGACTCACCCAGTTCATCTGTGACTCACCCAGCTCTTCTTCAGACCCTCACCCAGCCTCTCAGACTCACTCCAGACTCACCCAGCCTCTCGTGACTCACCCAGACACACACCCAGGAGTCCCCTGAAGTCAGAGACGTTGACCAAAGTGTCCAGATTTTCTAGAAGTTTCCTCTGAGAAGCTGCAGATCTTCCTCAGAAGCAGAACCTCCTCCCAGAGATCGGTTCTGTTCTGGTTCTGAGACCCAGAACCAGAGCAGGTGTCTGAATGGAAACCACTTTACCGACCTGTTTCCTGCTCCACCACCTGTTTCAGACAGAAGCAGTCAGCCAGCCAGTCAGTCAGGAGGAGAGAACAACTTTATTTTCTGTTCTTGGACAACAAAGAAAATCAGAAACATCTCACAGTTTGATACGTTTTCACCAGAACATCACTAGAACTACTGGGTGCACTAAACAGTGAGAGACGAGATGTGCCTGCCTGGCTGTGTTCATCATGCTCCGTCCATCCGGATCAGAACATCCAACCGGCTCCCTGATCCAGAACCACTTCTGCTCTATGTCAACTCTTCTCGGTCAAAGGTTCTCCAGACCGTCCCTGTGTGCTCATTGGTCCAAAGAACTGAAGGCAAACCGGACCTCGAGGCAGCTGCTTCTGGACCCGTCTGGACTCGTCCAGGAAGAACGTCATCTGAACTCGGATCTTCCAGGTTCCTCCTGGGAACATGACGGACCGACAGGACGGGTCGAACATTACTAGAGAGACAGGACGGGTCAGAACATTAAGCAGACGGATCCGGTGACAGGACGGGTCAGAACATGACGGACCAGACCGGACAGGATGGGTCAGAACATGACCGACCAGACAGGACGGGTCAGAACATGACGACCGGACGGGTCAGAACATGACGAGACCGACTTCAGAGGTCAGAACATGAAAGACCGGACCGGACAGGACGGGTCAGAACATGACGGACCGGACGGGTCAGAACATGACAGACCGGACCAGACGGGACGGGTCAGAACATGACGGACCGGACCGGACGGGTCAGAACATGACGGACCGGACCAGACGGGACGGGTCAGAACAGACGGACTCGACGGGTCAGAACATGACAGACCGGACCAGACGGACGGGTCAGAACATGACGGACCGGACGGGTCAGAACATGACAGACCGGACCAGACAGGACGGGTCAGAACATGACGGACCGACCAGACAGGACGGGTCAGAACATGACGGACCGGACGGGTCAGAACATGACAGACCAGACCAGACGGACGGGTCAGACCGGACCGGACGGGTCAGAACATGACGGACCGGACCAGACAGGACGGGTCAGAACATGACGGACCGGACGGGACGGGTCAGAACATGACGGACCAGACAGGACGGGTCAGAACATGACGGACCGGACGGGTCAGAACATGACAGACCGGACCGGACAGGACGGGTCAGAACATGACGGACCGGACAGGACGGGTCAGAACATGACAGACCGGACCAGACCGGACGGGTCAGAACATGACGGACCGACCGGACGGGTCAGAACATGACGGACCGGACAGGACGGGTCAGAACATGACGGACCGACCGACCAGGACGGGTCAGAACATGACAGACCGGAGAGGACGGGTCAGAACATGAAAGACCGACCAGACCAGACGGGTCAGAACATGACGAACCGGCGGGAAAAGAAGCCACCAACTGAACCTGGGCGCCAGCGTAGAACTTACTATTCTAGAAGCAGGACCAGGTCGTGGTCCGTCTCGTGGGCGCCGTACAGGTTGACGACCCGCGGGTTGTTCCGGGTCAGCTCCAGAACCGCCATCTCATGGATCAGCTCGGCCCGGCAGTCCCGGCCCCGCCTCCTCTTCCGCAGGAACTTGGCGGCGAAAACTTTCCCAGAACTTTTCTCCACGCAGCGCCGCACCACCGCAAACTTCCCCCTGGATCAGAACCAAGACCAGAACCACCATCAGAACCAACATCAGAACCACCATCAGAACCAAGACCAGAACCACCATCAGAACCGCAGCTTGGTTCCAAAAACAGGACATCCAGGGAAGGAACTGACCCGCTTCCTCAGCACCTCTGGTTCTGGTTCTGAGCTCTCCATCATGGACCTTCAGGCAGCCAGAGATTCTGATCACCAGCAGCTGGTTCTGCTCAGAGGACTGATCAGACCCGGTTCCGATCAGAAGAACGTTCTACTGTTCCGACCCGGTTCCGATGAGAAGATCGTTCTACTGATCGGAGGGAAAACCAGAACTTTTCAGACCCAAACTGACCACCGCAGGACCGCTCTCTGGTTCAGGTCCAGCTGCAGACTTGCTTTTGGGTCAGAACCTCCAGCTGTAACCGGGTCCTGATCAGAACCGGGTCAGCTCAGCTTGGAAACGGGTCAGAACCTTTTTCTGCAGCCTCTGATTGCTGGAAGAACCACAGGAGGATCCGGTTCTGATGTCCAGGAGTCCATCTGGACAACCAGCGGTACCGACCCAGATAGAGAACTGGACCCACCCAGACCCGGTTCTGCTTGGATGACATCATGAAGCCCCGATGGCAGAACCAGAACCAGAACCCAGTCTGAGTTCAGAACCGGAGCTCCTGGTTCCTCATCGTGATCAAAGGTTTACTTCCTGTTCCTCTTTCTGAGGTCCGGTTGCCATGGTTACCGGTTTGGACCTGCTTGAGACCCGGTTCTGAGGTGGAACTGCTGTATTCAATGATGATCAACAGTTCTGGATCTGGACTCCAGAACCGGAAGTACTCACCTGCCCAGCTCCCCGGTGACCTCATACAGGTTCTCCAGAGGTTCGCTGCTGATCGGGGTCTGGGTCTCAGTCAGGAGCCCGCTGCGGGGGTCCGACCGCCTGCGGGACATCCTGCTGCTGCTCCTCACTGCTCCTGCTGCTCCTCCTCCTCACTGCTCCTGCTGCTCCTGCTGCTCCTCCTCCTCACTGCTCCTGCTGCTCCTCCTCCTCAGCGGCTCCGGTTCGGCTGGATCAGCGGCTGGTTAGTGGGTCGGAACCGGGCCGGGCGGCCGGTGGTTCCTCCCAGCAGCGGCTAGCAGAAGAGCCGCTAACTTAGCTCAGCTGTCGGTATCCGGTCCAGCAGTGATTCGGAACCGGTTCGGTTGGTCCGGTTCGGTTCGGTTGGTCCCTCCTGACCGAACCCTCCTGAGTTTTAGTCTCGCGCGTGGAGCTGCCCTCGCGGCTTCGCTCCGGTCCGGTTCGGCTGGTCCGTTTCTACATCCCGGGTGACACCGCGCAGACACGTCACTGCCCTGCTGCGCATGCGCACTGTTTCAAACGGCCTGGGGAATTCCGTTTGTGTTCGGGGATCCGAACCGACCGGCCTTCCGCTTCGGACTCTGAAGCCACCGGCAGCCATGTTGGTACTCCCTAGTTAGAATGTAAACAATCTGCGCTACAGCATCGAATAACGATGATGTTTCCACTTTCAGGAGGAATTAAGACTTTAAAATAAAGATAAATTCATCAGTTTGACACAGACTGACTGTTTCAGAGCATCAGTGGATTAACTTTACTAAATACCCACATTAGTTCACTACAAATGGCACCAATGCAAACCTCTTCAACAATATCACAGACTTCATGAGTTCATGTCAAATATACTGTGTGTGTGTGTGTGTGTGTGTGTGTGTGTGTGTGTGTGTGTGTGTAAATTATTTTACTATAACAACCTTCCTTAACATGTATAATTCTGCTTAATGAACACTGAACAAAGTACTAAACAAAATATTGTCATGGTCAAAAAATTTACTTTCTCACAATCTCTAATCTGTTTTTTCTCCTGATTATCTGCATGTTCCTGTTTCCAGCTGGAGAGGAAGCGGATAAACCCTGAAATGATCATGTGACTCCGATCTTATCCCTGATTAGTGGAACTGGTGGCGTTATAATTCTCACTATGTTACAACCATACCTGCTCTCCCCTGCATGGATTGATATTATAGTAATTACATCTTACAGGTCTGGTAATGCATGATATATATATATATATATGTATGAGCTACTTTTTTTTCATCAATATAACCTGCAAGATATTTCAGTTCATGACTTTTCAGATGACAAATACCACAAACACTCAAAATCAACATCATCAGCATCACCCACCTAATAAATAATTCCTACATTAACATTTCCCAGTGAATTACTTTCTATTTTCTAACCTTAGACCCAATGTCATCCAGTCAGTCTGAGAGAGCCAGACTAATGTTAGTCTGCAGACTAAACTATAGGATCCATCGGCTATAGATGGATTTATTCTGACTGGGAAATGACCAGTGGAACGTCTTCCTGCAGACAGGAAACTGCTGGTTTTAGCAGCCAGATGCTGAACAGGGAGACATTTTCACTGCACGTCTCTGTGGGAGTGGGGAGTACCAAGATGGCGGCGGTGGTTTCACTCTTTTGAGGCAATCAGCAATCCAGTGAAAACATAGAGATCGGTGCCCTGGTGTTCCAGGATGGATGCTTGTATTGACGTCCATGCAGGGGCCACTGGGTCCCTGAAAACCGGCCCTCTGGGTTCAGTCACCTCTGAGTCTATTTGAAATACCATCAATAAATAGATTGATATTATTTTATTGTCAAACATGTCAGCGCAACCAGGGTCTGTAACACAGAGACACCATTAATCAGTTAAACTTCACAGTAAAACATTTTCAGGGACTTTATGCCAATTCAAAGAGCCGGTCAGATGAGCAGACAATACCTGTTTATCTCGTTAGTTTATCCTTTTAGTTTTATACCAAAAATAGACTTTAAAGTACCTTGACGGGTGTTTATCCCTTTAGTCATGTATAAAAAAATTTATTTAATTACTTTTTGGTGTTTTCTTGCAGTGTATGGCGATCAATTTCTATTCAGTTTATTTCTATAGCTCCAATTCACATCATGTCATTTCAGGTCACTTTCCAGTTCACCAGATCATCCAGGTCAAGATTGATTCAAAGTTTTCTATCTAAGGAAAACCAGCTACAGTTGCATCGACTCATTGACTCTTCAGCAATCCCTCACACTAAGCATGCTTGTAGCCAGGTGGAGAGGAAAAAACTCCTTTGAACAGGAAGGAAACCTCCAGCAGGACCCAGGGCTCAGTGTGTGAGCGGCCATCTGCTGAGGACACCCACTGGGGTTCAAGGAGACAGAAGCAGGCGAGAAAAGAAGCATAGATACAAAAGGCAACTGTCAACCAGCTCTACAGGCGGCCCCGCCCAGGAAACACACAGCCCAGGCAGGACGGTCCAAAGACTATAACTTCTGTTTTGTCTGCATTCAGAGGAGCAGAAAGTTAAGAGTCATCCAGGTTTTTCTGTCTTCAGACATGCCTGTAATCTATGTAATGGGTTAGCTTCATCTGGATTTATAGACAGATATAGCTGGGTATCATCAGCATAACAGTGGAAATTAATCCCATGCTGTCCAATATCCTCTACCAATTGGGAGCATGTATAAAGTAAAGAGAATTGGTCCTAGCACTGATCCCTGTGGTACTCCACAGGTAACCTTTGAGCGTGTTGAAGATCTATCATTAACATGAACAAACTGAAATCGATCAGATAGATCAGATTTAAACCAGTCTAGTGCTGTTCCTTTAATTCCAACAAAATATTCAAGTCTTTCTAAAAGAATATTCTGATCAACTGTATCAAAAACAGCAGCACTAAGATCCAACAGGACAGGCACAGATACAAGTCCATTATCTGAGGCCATGAGAATATCATTAGTGACTTTCACCAGAGCTGTTTCAGTGCTATGATGAGCTCTAAAGCCAGACTGAAACTCTTCAAAAAGTTCATTATGGTGGAAGTGATCGCAAACTTGTTTGGCAACTACTTTCTCCAGAATTTTAGATCAGAAAGGAAGATTGGATATAGGTCTATAATTGAGTCAGTTATTTATGGTTTAAATGTCCCAAACCAAACTGACTCAATCAGGGTTCAATAGGTCCAGAAACAGAGCGAGGGTGCAAATACTTTTCACAGCAGAGTGAAGGTAAAAACTTCCTGGAGCAGACGGCCTCCATCCGGCCCCCGATGCTCAGCAAAGGCTTCCAGACTGGGTTTCCTCTCTGCAGACCAACATCTCAGGTTGTGGTTCTGTTCTCAGGTGCTGATTGGTTAATGTCAGCAATCTGCTGAAAGAGAAAGCTCTGGAAACTGGTCCACTGCTGTGGAACCAGAACCACAGTCTAGAACCGGGTTCTGGAGGCTGTGGTTCTGTTCACAAACTTATTCAGTTTGAATATCTTGGTTTATTCCTCATCCAGAATAATCAAGTTATCCAGTCTCTGTAGTTATGCTGCTATAAGCTAAATGTTCATCTCTGATCCTCATTAAGGTCAGACAGTAAAGTGTCTCCAGATGCTTCTGCTGCTCCTGTGTTCGATGCCAGAGAGCAGCTTTGCTATATTAGCTGTGATCAGCGGGTAGAAAGTAGTTAGAATCTATGTTGAAGTGAGAAAGTCCTCCTGAAAACATGGTCTGTGCAGTCAGTTCATCCAGATTACCATCCTGCCTTCAAAGATTATTTCTCTGTAGAGGAGCCGCTCAGACCCCCACATACCGGTGCTGCGCTGTCATGCTGGGAATCCCAGCAGCAGCTAGCCTCAGGCCCGCCTCTCCAGGGTTTTCCCCTCTACCGTTGGTGCCGGCTGGAAGTAGATGTTAGCGTTTTTCAGGTCTGTGCTACAAACTGCAGGCAGCAGGATAATAAAAGCCAACATATTCTGCCGCCAGGTTTTCTACATTTGAAGTTAATTTAGGGCGTTAATAAACTGTTTCAGAGGAGTGATCATAGCTCTGCATCAGCAGTGCAGCGTGTCTGACTCCCCTGCCAGCTCCCAGATCAGCTTCTCTCTCATTGGTTGATGTCCAGCAGCTAAAGTTCAATGTTTTTCAGCAGCTGCTGCTTCTGAAATTTTGCGCATCAACCATGAAGCTCATGTAAGCCATGCTGTTCCTGCTGCTCCTGCAGCTCCTGCTGCTCCTGCAGCTCCTGCTCCTGCTGCTGCAGCACCTTTAGCTGCGCCTTGATGCATCAACCATTGACTTTCCATGGAAACCAGCAGCTTCTGCTGCCTCTAGCATGTTCAGTCTGAACCAGTGTTAATTTCGTCAACGCCCCTTTTTCCCGTGACGATGACGAGAACGAACAAAAATTGTTTCCAGAAAATAAAAATATGACGAAAATAAAAAATGATTTTCAACAACGAGACAAAGAGATGAAATTTACGATCTATTGACGGATGAACATTAAGTAATTGTTAATATAAGCGTTTCTTGAGCTTCATAGATGATCACGCGTTGTTTTGCTGTTTGTCCCACAGCGACTCGCAGCGCTCAGTCAGTAGCAGCATAGCTCAGCTTCACAGTCATGGCGGATGCCATTGCGCGGTTCGTTAAACAACACCTGGATGTTTGGAGCCATTAGGTTTACAACGCGAAGGGAAACAGCGCAGGAAGGAAGGACGCCACCTGCAGCTTCAACATGGCAGGAAAGAACACAGAGAATCTCAGCCACATCTGAGGAGCCAACAGCTGCCATATGGAGAAGGTAATGAACAGGTGAGCCTGCAGTGGCAGGAACAGGTGTGTTAGTGCACAGGTGCATGCTTGGGGGCGGGGCTGTATCCGTCCGTCTATCTGTCACTGAAGAAAGATGTTCTACTGATACTCTGGATATTAATGGTTTAAATTTCTTCCTCCCTACTAGATTCCTGACCCAGTGACATCACAGCCAGATCAGAGGCTGGGGAGGGAACGGAGGCCCACCCCCCACCCCTGACTCCACAGAGCAGGAAGTCCTGCAGAACTCTGTGGTAAAGTGGATTGGGTGTTCTGGCCTCACTGCAGGGACCATGGAGGATGAAGACTTTATGGATATGATGAAACAAGCAGAAGGTTCAATGTGTGCAGATCTATGTTAAAAAGAATGAGTGAGTGACGTTCTATTCTGCTCAGTGTTAGATAAATAAATAGAGAAAAAGAGAAGCTGTGTGTGGAGAAGTCATTATTTACACCGTTGATTAAAATGACTAAAATGTGACTAAGACTAAATTTAAAAAAGCTGATAAAATTAGCACTGGTGAACGTAGCATTATACTGCTGGAGGACATAGGGACCCTTTTCATCATTCTGCTTCATTCTATCTCCTATAGTTCTGCCTGCTATAGGCTTAGACTGCTGGAGGACATAGGACCCCTTTTTCATCATTTCTGCTGTTCCTCTATAGTTCTGCTGCTATGGCTTAGACTGCTGGAGGGACATAGGGACCTTTCCATCATTCTGCTTCATTCTAACTCTATAGTTCTGCTGCTATGGCTTAGACTGCTGGAGGACATAGGGACCCCTTTTTTCATCATTCTGCTTCATTCTATCTCTATTCTCCCACTCTGCAGAATCTGTTAGTTCAATCTCTAACGTTCTGCTCTCTCTGCTTTTCTCATAAGTAGCTTCATCTGGTCTGTTCCTGTTTGGCTGTGACTCCATCCTGGAGAGAAATATCAGCTGTGCTGCTGCCATCAACACCTTTGTTTCTAGATGTTGGAGCTTGGCCTGTTTTCCAGTGTAGTCCTGTTTCTCTGACTGTGACTAACTGGATGTGCTCTCTTCATCCTCTGACATGGGAGCTGGCTCGGAGCTGACTGGTTAACCCTTTCTTTCCCAGGCAGCCGCCCATTGAGCTGGTTTACTGTTAGTTTTTCTAACATAGAAAGTGTTTATAGATCAGCGCTTCTAGCAGATGGTCGCTCACACTGAGCCTGGTTCTGACTGGGTTGAATATCTTTGTCTTCTCTGTCCAGTAAACATAGAGTGATCAGAACCAAATTCTAATGGTTCTACTCGCTCCTGGACCTCCAGAACCGCTGCGGTCACCAGAAGGTTCTGCAGGGTTTGATTCCAGCTGGACTTTGTGATCTTGGGCAAGGTGGAGAACTGGCACTTAGCTCAATCTGCAGGTTTACTAGTGTTGCTAGAATTTGGCTAATAGTAGAATGGGAGAATTAAGATCTTTTTAGTTATCAGGACAGTCTCCTGTGGAACCAACTTGCAGTTTTGATCCATTGAGGGCCAACACCCTGTGTCTACCTCCATAGCAGACTGTCGGTGGAGCTTATAGTTCGTTTTGGATTTCTCAGGTTGTCATGAGGCCATCTCTAAGGATATGCTGCTATGGGCTGCTGGATTTTACTGGAGGTAATAGGGACTATTTTTCATCATTCTGAATTGAAAAATCTTCCTGTTCTCCTATTCTGAAGAAAGCGTTGCTTCAAACTCAGTAAGCGAAGCGCGGATTGTTCTCTGCTTTTTGGAAGAGTAGGTTTGATGGGATCTGTTACTGTTTGATATGTGGCCATCCTGAAAGAAACATGAGCTGTGCTGCTGCTTCTATCAGCACCCTTGGGCTGATAGGATGTTGGAGATTTAGACTGTCATCCAGAAGGTCCTGTTACTCTGCGTGACTGAGTGCATGTGCTCTTAAAGTCCTCTCATAGGAGCTGCCTTGGGCAAACGTCTGCCTGACTGTGTTGTTCCTGGGCGGGGCCATGACCCAGCTTCGCGCAAGACACTTTATGCTCATGAACTTGTGCGGCCTGGTGACGCTCACTACCTGAGCCTGGTTTGCTTAGGGTTTCCACTGTTAAAAGGGAGCCTTCCTTTCACTGTGGCTTCTAACATGCTTAGTGTGGGGAGTTTAATATTTTCAGTCTGCAAACATCTGGTTTCCTTAGATAGAAAACTTTGGATCAATTTGACGTATGATCTGTGGTTGAACTGTAAAAGTGCCTTGAGATGACATGTGTTGTGAAAGATTTGGTTCTATATAAATAAGCTGAATTGAATTGAATTGAACCAGAACTTGATGCAGGACTATAACTGGACCTCCAGAACCGCTGCGGTCACCAGAAGGTTCTGCAGGGTTTGATTCCAGCTGGACTTTGTGCTCTTGGGCAAGGTGGAGAAAAGGCGTAGTACGAGTTCAGCCCGTCTGACGCAGGCCAGCCGTTTGAGGAACGGTGTTTTGGATCGTCACCATAGCAACTAATGACTCATCACATTTAGGAGCGTCTTGTTTTTCATAACAGGTTGTTTCCTGTTTTATTCCACCGTTGCATCATTTCCAGTCAGCAGCGGGGAGCTGCTCTGGGCGGGGGGGGGGGGAGAGACGGTGGCCTTCTGAACCTGAGTGACTTTAGCGTGAAGGACGGAGCCAGACTCATCAGAAGGGTTACCTGCATGAGCTGCGCTTTAAAGCCGCTCTTATCTTCAAACTCTGGACTTTGTTCTGACATTAAGACATTTCCTCATAACCCGTCCTGATCTCACCGCCTCCCACTTACTGTCACACCTGCTTTCAGATACTTCTGCTTTGCTAAACGGATGTGCAGAGCTGACCGCTTTAACAGGTTTGCTTTGGCTGGTTTAAAATGTCAACATGTTTCCTTAAATGAAAATGCTTCCTGGTAACGAGACTCAAACTTTGAATGGAGGCGGTTCTAGGGACGTTAGAAAAGTAGAGCAGCGGATCATCAGCATAAAGGAAATCTGCTGCCGTTCTGAATATAAAACCGCAGGAGCTTCAAACTCAGGCCTGAATAATGAGGATTAACAGACATCCTCGATGTTTTCCTCTCTGGAGATGAACAGTTTGGATCTTTGCTGATTAGTGACAGAAAGTTTATTCATAGTTTTATTCACCAATATAAATTTTTAAAGGAAAAGTCGATTATTCAGAATCCAAACGTCTGAAAGTTCTTTAAATCTGGAATATAATGATTCCATCCTGTTCAATAAATGATCAGTGTTTTTAATTCAGAGTAATTTTCATGTGAGATGTGCTTTACTGGAGGCATCCATGTTTGTCAAAGAACACTACTGCCACCTGCTGGCTATTATCCATTGTAATGGTGATCGCGATTATCGGCTGTTGATCAAGTCCCAGTGCTGTATCTGGTGTTTTGTCACGAGCTATTATCCAAGTCATCATATGAAAACATTCTTCTTCCAAATGTTGGCTACATAATGCGGGTTTTTCTCTGGCCAGAAGTTCGATGGCAAATCCTCCCTCTTCAAGTTGGCGATCCAGCGACCAACCCGTCGTGGAGGATCAGGAGTCAGAAAGAAGGTGGAATAACTGCTTTTCACTTTTACCTGATGTATTCCAGCATCCAGCTGCGTTGCGCGTGGGCATTGTCAGTTTCACTATAGCTCTGGTGAATTTCAATGGTGAGAGTCCTCTGGAAATCTTCAATAAGTATTTGTTGATTACCCAGATGTCTAATAGTAGTTCCCCATTGATTTAGCTTGGAAAGCGGGGAGAATGGCGCTAGGCTTACCGCACCCGTGACGTCACTGCTGGAAGATGGCAGGAGGGAGGGGCTACTATATTTGGGTAAAAATGGCCGCCGTCATCCCAACACCTTTGTTTTTTTGTTTCTAGATGATACTTATCTAGACCTGAATTCTGCCTGAGATCTGTTTAGTGCGGTGTCAGATAAAGCCACTGGAGAAGCTGCTGCATCTTACCAAACTTTTCTGATATAGAAAATCATTTATAGATCACTGCATCCATCTTCCTTCCTCACACTGAGCCTGTAGTTTGCTGGAGGTTTCTTCCTGTTCAAAGGAGTTTTTCCTCTCCACTATTAAGCTACAAGCATGCTTGGTAGGAGGGCTTAAAAGTCAATGAGTCGATGCAATCAGCTGGTTTTTCCTTAGATAGAAAACTTTGAATCAACCGACTGAATGATCTGGTTGATCTGGATCTACAAACGTCACCTGAGATGATGTGATTTGGAGCCATAGAAATAAACTGAATAGATTTGAAGGTCATTATATGGATAATTAAACAGACATGATTCGGCTTCTATTCATTTTCATCTTCCTGAATTAAGAAAAATGAAAACATCAGTTTGTGGCCTGGAGGTCCGGAGCTTCGGGCCCGGTTCCGCTGCAGGACGGTCCGGAGCTCAGGCCCGGTTCCGCTACAGGGCGGTCCGGAACTCAGAGCCGGTTCCGCTGCAGGGCGGTCTGGAGGTCAGAGCCGGTTCCGCTGCAGGACGGTCGGAGCTCAGGCCCGGTTCCGCTGCAGGGCCGGTTCGGAGCTCAGAGCGGTTCCGCTGCAGGGCGGTCCGGAGCTCAGAGCCGAGTTCCGCTGCAGGAGCGGTCTGGAGGTCAGAGCCGGTTCCGCTGCAGGACGGTCCGGAGCTCAGGCCCGGTTCCGCTGCAGGGCGGTCCGGAGCTCAGGCCCGGTTCGCTGCAGGAGACGGTCCGGAGCTCAGGCCGGTTCCGCTGCAGGGCGGTCCGTAACTCAGGGCCAGTTCCGCTCCAGGAAGGTCCGGAGCTCAGGCGGTTCGCTGCAGGATCGGTCCAGGGCCAGTTCCGCTGCAGGAAGGTTCAGAACTCAGGCCGGTTCCGCTGCAGGGCGGTCCGTAACTCAGGGGCCAGTTCCGCTGCAGGAAGGTCCGGAGCTCAGGCCCAGTTCGCTGCAGGGGCGGTCCAGGGCCAGTTCCGCTGCAGGAAGGTCCGAGCTCAGGCCCAGTTCCGCTGCAGGAAGGTCCGGAGCTCAGGCCCAGTTCCGCTGCAGGACGGTCCGGAGCTCAGGCCCGGTTCCGCTGCAGGAAGGTCCGTAACTCAGGCCCAGTTCCACTGCAGGAAGGTCCGTAACTCAGGGCCGGTTCCGCTGCAGGAAGGTCCGGAGCTCAGGCCCAGTCCCGCTGCAGGACGGTCCGTAACTCAGGGCCCAGTTCCGCTGCAGGAAGGTCGGAGCTCAGGCCCGGTTCCGCTGCAGGGCGGTCCCGTAACTCAGGGCAGTTCGCTGCAGGGCGGTCCGGAGCTCAGGCCGGTTTCGCTGCAGGAAGGTCCGTAACTCAGGCCCAGTTCCACTGCAGGAAGGTCCGGAGCTCAGGCCCAGTCCCGCTGCAGGACGGTCCGTAACTCAGGGCCAGTTCCGCTGCAGGGCGGTCAGTAACTCAGGCCGGTTCGCTGCAGGAAGGTCCGGAACTCAGGCCCGGTTCCACTGCAGGACGGTCCGTAACTCAGGAGGCCAGTTCGCTGCAGGAGAGGTCCGGCTCAGGCCCGGTTCCGCTGCAGGAAGGTCCGGAGCTCAGGGCCGGTCCCGCTGCAGGAAGGTCCGTAACTCAGGCCCGGTTCGCTGCAGGAAGGTCCGTAACTCAGGGCGGTTCCGCTGCAGGAGCGGTCCGGAGCTCAGGGCGATTCGCTGCTACAGACGATCGAGCTCCAGGGCGTTCCGCTGCAGGACGGTCCGTAACTCAGGGCCAGTTCCGCTGCAGGAAGGTCCGTAACTCAGGCCCAGTTCCGCTGCAGGACGGTCCGGAGCTCAGGCCCAGTTCCGCTGCAGGAAGGTCCGGAGCTCAGGCCCGGTTCCGCTGCAGGACGGTCCGGAGCTCAGGCCCGGTTCCGCTGCAGGACGGTCCGGAGCTCAGGCCCGGTTCCGCTGCAGGACGGTCCGGAGCTCAGGCCCGGTTCCGCTGCAGGACGGTCCGGAGCTCAGGCCCGGTTCCGCTGCAGGACGGTCCGGAGCTCAGGCCCGGTTCCGCTGCAGGACGGTCCGTAACTCAGGGCCGGTTCCGCTGCAGGAAGGTCCGTAACTCAGGGCCGGTTCCGCTGCAGGAAGGTCCGTAACTCAGGGCCGGTTCCGCTGCAGGAAGGTCCGTAACTCAGGCCCGTTCCGCTGCAGGACGGTCCGTAACTCAGGGCCGGTTCCGCTGCAGGAAGGTCCGTAACTCAGGCCCGGTTCCGCTGCAGGACGGTCCGTAACTCAGGGCCGGTTCCGCTGCAGGAAGGTCCGTAACTCAGGAGCGGTTCCGCTGCAGGGCGGTCCGTAACTCAGGAGCGGTTCCGCTGCAGGGCGGTCGAGCTCAGGCCGAGTTCGCTGCAGGGCGTCTGGAGGTCAGAGCGGTTCCGCTGCAGGGCGGTCGAACTCGAAACCCGTTCGCTGCAGGGCGGTCGGTAACTCAGGGGCGGTTCGCTGCAGGGCGGTCTGGAGGTCAGAGCCGGTTCCGCTGCAGGGCGGTCCGGAGCTCAGGCCCGGTTCCGCTGCAGGGCGGTCCGTAACTCAGGACCGGTTCCGCTGCAGGGCGGTCCGGAGCTCAGGCCGGTTCGCTGCAGGGCGGTCCGGAGCTCAGGGCGGTTCCGCTGCAGGAAGGTCCGTAACTCAGGGCGGTTCCGCTGCAGGAGCCCGGTCCGTAACTCAGGGCGGTTTCGCTGCAGGGCGGTCCGGAGCTCAGGGCGATTCGCTGCAGGGCGGTGATCCGAACTCAGGCGGATCCGCTGCAGGGGCGGGTGCGAGCTCAGGCCGGTTCGCTGGAGGCGGTCTGGAGGTCAGAGCGGTTCGCTGCAGGGACGCCGGAACTCAGGCCGGTTCCGCTGCAGGGCGGTCCGTAACTCAGGGCGGTTCCGCTGCAGGGCGGTCCGGAGGTCAGAGCGGTTCCGCTGCAGGGCGGTCCGAGCTCAGGCGGTTCGCTACAGGGCGGGTCCGTAACTCAGGGCGGTTCGCTGCAGGGCGGTCGTAACTCAGGACGGTTCCGCTGCAGGGCGGTCGAGGAGCTTCAGGCCCGAGTTCCGCTGCAGGGCGAGTCCGTAACTCAGGCCCGGGTTCCGCTGTGGGGCGGTCCGTAACTCAGGCCGGTTCGCTGCAGGGCGGTCCGTAACTTTCAGGCAGTTCGCTGCAGGGCGGTCCGTAACTCCAGGCCCGGTTCCGCTGCAGGACGGTCCGTAACTCAGGCCCGGTTCCGCTGCTCACCAGTAGGTCCATCTCCGACAGGATGAGAATTTCAATTCTTTTCCTAAATATTTGAATATGTTTCTTTTGCTGGTAGAAAAATAATTCTGAAGTGTGTCTGAGTGGATCAGAACCGGGTCCAGGTCCTTTTGGACCTCAGCAGCCAAAGAAGAGCCCACGGGTTCCGGTATGAAAGTGTTCAGTCGGTTCTTTTATTACAATCATCCCAGTGAAATGGAGACAGACAGACAGCAGCCTTGCATAGAGTGAGGTTCTGAAGGTGGATCCAGATCCAGACCAGCAGAGCCGCTATCTTCAGGTCCAACAGAACCGGCACTGCAGTGAAGAACGGAACAACAGGAAGCTTCTCATGCACAAAGTTCATCCAAACATGATTCTGGAAGAACTCGACCGAACCAAAGGCCCGATTCATTGGAGCAAAACACCCTGAACCTTCGGTAGAACCGGTGCAGAACATGGATTTTACACACAGTAGGACGGACAGACGGACGGACACAGAAGTTTATTTACAGAGAGACCGCCAGGACTGCACACACTGGTTCTGCTCTGCATGGATCATTGGCCCTGTCCAACAGCCGCTCGCCACCATTTAGTACCGCCCCCTGCTACCACTCCCGGTACCCTCTCCTTGCTCTGCCTCCCGGTACCCTCTCCTTGCTCTGCCCTCTCCTTGCTCTGCCTCCCGGTACCCTCTCCTTACTCTGCCTCTCGGTACCCTCTCCTTGCTCCGCCTCCCGGTACCCTCTCCTTACTCTGCCTCTCGGTACCCTCTCCTTGCTCCGCCTCGCGATACGCTCTCCTTGCTCTGCCTCCAGGTACCCTCTCCTTGCTCTGCCTCCAGGTACCCTCTCCTTGCTCCGCCTCCCGGTACCCTCTCCTTGCTCTGCCTCTCGGTACCCTCTCCTTGCTCAGGTCCCGGTACCCTCTCCTTCCTCCGGTCGGTACCCTCTCCTTGCTCGGTCCCGGTACCCCTCTCCTTGCTCCTAAGCCTCCCGATTTACCCTCTCCTTGCTCTGCCTCCCGGTACCCCTCTCCTTGCTCCGGTCCGGGTACCCTCTCCTTGCTCTGCCTCCCGGTACCCTCTCCTTGCTCTGCCTCCCGGTACCCTCTCCTTGCTCCTCCCTGTACCCTCTCCCTTGCTCTCTGCCTCCCGGTACCCTCTCCCTGCTCTGCCTCCCGGTACCCTCTCCCTGCTCTGCCTCCCGGTACCCTCTCCTTGCTCCGGTCCCCTGTACCCTCTCCTTGCTCTGCCTCCCGGTACCCTCTCCTTGCTCCGGTCCCTGTACCCTCTCCCTGCTCTGCCTCCCGGTACCCTCTCCTTGCTCCGGTCCCTATACCCTCTCCTTGCTCTGCCTCCCGGTACCCTCTCCTTGCTCCGGTCCCTGTACCCTCTCCTTGCTCTGCCTCCCGGTACCCTCTCCTTGCTCCGGTCCCGGTAGCCCACCTCCTCCTTGCTCTGCCTCCCGGTACCCTCTCCTTGCTCAGGTCCCTGTACCCTCTCCTTGCTCTGCCTCCCGGTACCCTCTCCTTGCTCCGGTCCCTGTACCCTCTCCTTGCTCTGCCTCCCTGTACCCTCTCCTTGCTCTGCCTCCCGGTACCCTCTCCTTGCTCGATCCTGTACCACTCTCGCTGGCTCTGTTCCTCCTCCTTGCTCCGGTCCTGTACCACTCTCCTCCTTGCTACACCTCCAGGTACCGTCTCCAGCGGCGCACTCAGCACCATGTCCGGATGAAGTGTCCTCATGCACAAATCTAGCAGGACTATTTCTGCATGCAATATTGAGCTATAACACGGCACCACCTAGAGGTGTCTGCTGGCGGAGCTCACAGAGCCCGAAACCAACAGAACCAGCATGCATTGTTTGACTGGGAGAACTGGAAGGACTGGGACAGGGACCAAAATGTGTCTCTGCATCCTGAGACCCCCTCAGGTTCTGTGGTCAGAGGACGGATCTAACCAGCTCCCTGGGTGGAAGCAAGCAGATCTGTGAAAGACAGAGTGTCCAGTGGGAGGTGAGACACCTGTCCTACGTTCTGCTGGACGGGTGAAAACCACCGTCCTGGAACAAACTCACTACAGCCTCTTCACTGACCCACCTTTTCCTGACCACCCCCACCTATAGAAAGGTATCTTGGTCCTCCTCAGATGAACCTCCCTGAAAGGTTCTGCTGCTCTGCTTCATCAGCTGGAGTCCTTCAGATCCCAGCGGTTCGACTCACACACCTGAATCCTGCTTCTCTGAGCAGGAAGTGATCGCATCGTCAGGAGGAAGAGGAGGGAGCTGATGTGGTGCCGGTCCAGTTAGGCCCAGGGCATCTAGACGTGGTCCTCATCTCCCAGCACAGTTTGAAGGTCCAGAGGGGAGGGGGGGGTGCAGGCTGGATGAGGTAAAGAACACGTGGCTCAGTGACAACAGGTCCAAATGAAAACGTCCTCAGAGGTTCTGCTGACTCGGCGGCTGCTGAGGATGAGGAGCTGGAGGAGGAGGAAGCAGCAGGTCAGCTGTCTCACGGTTGATCTGTGGCGGAGGTCACTCCAGGCCGAAGGTGCTGGTCTCCTCCACGGCGGTCAGCAGCTTCTCATAGAGCATGGAGAAGGACGGGTACGGTGGCAGGTCCAGACGATTGAAGCAGGTGTGAGCCCTGAGGAGGAACATCAGGAGATCAGCAAAGCTTCAGTTCTAGATAACCACTGCTGCTCTACATGGGGCGTTTCTAGGACACTTCTTTCAACCAACTCTATCATCTGAGCTGATGAGGTTCCTCAGGGCTCCACTCTGGGCCTCCTCAAAGGGACACTTTACTTCCTGAAATCGATGCCTGTGTTTATACCTTTAGCTAAGCTACGCTACAGCAGCTCCTGGTGAACTGCTCCTCTCTCCACTAACATCATCTCACCTGGGTAAGGACGTGATCTTTCCCCACTTTTCCACGCAGAATCTGCGCGGTCCATTACTTCCTCGTAAGGAAGCGAAACCTTCGTAGGGAATACTTGAGGTTCCCGTCACAAACTGCAAGAGACAGAAGAGCGGGAGAACCTTGGAGCACTTCCTCAGCCAATCATTGTTAGAGCAGGTTCTACGTTATCTACGCTGACCCGGTTCAGGGATCCAAACTGTCTTGATCGTAATGCAACTGGACATTTCTGGCAGGAAGCGGTTCGCTGCATCACAGCGCTGCTCCTCTGCCACTAGAGGGCAGCACAGCTCAGCACATGTCCTACCTGCAGCAGCCGCAGCCTCTGCTCGTTGTTGAATCTCTCCACAGCCGCCCAGAACCAGCGAATCACTATGTGGTTGTCATGGTAACCTGAGGGCATAGAGATGAGGAAGGTGCATGACTCAGAAGAAAAGAAGGCCTTTACTCCTCCTCCTCCTCCTCCTCATTTATGTTTTCATGGCGGGAAGCAGTTTTAGCGTCTCAGTGGGGTGGTCTGTCAAAGAGCTGGCTTTGTGAAACCATGGCCGCCGCTTCTCCTCTCCTCAGCAACTTCCTGCCTAAGCGCTTTTGGCCTCTGAAATTCGTAGGCTCCCTTATGGAAAGTAACTGATTTGATGAAGATACAGGTAATAATCCTTCATTTGCAGCCTGAAAGGCATTTAAAGCGACTTTCGGCTGCAACCTTGATTTGGAGTTTTGTTAGCAGCGGCATGCAATGTAAGCAGTCCCGATACAGACCACTCCATGAAACCACGCCTTCAACACACATGAACGTGCATGCTGTGCTCCTCCAGTCTGCCAGGTCGATCTCTGCCGTTCCTGCGATCACCAGCTCCAGCTCGCGAACATCGAACACTGACACCAGCAGCACATCCACCACTGCTGCGAGACAGATGGCTGAAAGCGTTTAGAAGGTACAAACTGAAGCGAGGTTTCAGGAAGCTGCTGAAGGGACTCAACGTAGCAGCTCCATTTCACATTAAGCTAGGATAAGGTCTCTAAAATCTAACCTGTAGGCTTATTCCCAGCTTGTAGATTAAAATAAAAACATATTAAAATGAAACCAGGAAACGGAGACAGTGATGCTTTTATCTATTGTTAGATATTTATTAATATTTAAACAGCAGAAAAAATCAGGGTGTAAAATCCAGGAATGATGTCTCTCCTATTTCCAAAGATTAATAAAATCACTCAATTAAAAGTGTTTATCATCCATCTGGTCATTCAGTCTCCTCTTCTTTTCAGAAATGCTTTTTCATTTTTAGAATGTGGCTGCATTATTTGACCTCATAAATGAAATTAGTAATCAATTATCCTGTTTGCATTTTCTTCTTTAAGGCTGCTCATTTATGCTGTAATCAAAGAGAGAAAAAAACACAGCAGACATTGCTTTTCTTTATCGTGGTCTGCCAGCAGAGTACTGTCCATAACTCCATAAATGGAAAAGCCTTCTGAGCGGCGGGGGGTGGGGGTGGGGCAGCAGAGTGACGTCAGCAGCCGCTCTTCCTCAGGTACCTGCTGACCCATAGGTGCACGCTTCCTGGTATTTCCCGCCACTTCCTGGTAATGGTGAACGGAGAGTTCTAGTGATTCTAGAAGGTGAACGGAGAGTTCTAGTGATTCTAGAAGGTGAACCCGGAGTTCTGCAGCAGTGATTTTCTAGAAGGCGGTGAAACGGAGAGTTCTAGCGATTCTAGAAGGTGAACGGAGAGTTCTAGTGACTCTGTAAGGTGAAACGGAGAGTTCTAGGCATTTGTAGGGGGTAAACGGTGAGTTCTAGTGATTCTAGAAGGTGAACATAGAGTTCTAGTGATTCTAGAAGGTGAACGGAGAGTTCTAGTGATTCTAGAAGGTGAACGGGGAGTTCTAGTGATTCTAGAAGGTGAACATAAAGTTCTAGTGATTCTAGAAGGTGAACGGAGAGTTCTAGAGATTTTAGGGGGTAAACGGTGAGTTCTAGTGATTCTAGAAGGTGAACATAAAGTTCTAGTGATTCTAGAAGGTGAACGGAGAGTTCTAGTGATTCTAGAAGGTGAACGGGGAGTTCTAGTGATTCTAGAAGGGGAACTGAGAGTTCTAGTGATTCTAGAAGGGGAACGGGGAGTTCTAGTGATTCTAGAAGGTGAATGGAGAGTTCTAGTGATTCTAGAAGGTGAACGGAGAGTTCTAGTGATCCTAGAAGGTGAACGGAGAGTTCTAGTGATTCTAGAAGGTGAACGGAGAGTTCTAGTGATTCTAGAAGGTGAATGGAAGGTTCTGCCCGGTATGTTTCCGTCGCTCAGATATAAGCAGTACGCAGCATGAAGCAGAGCGACGATAGAGGTCAGGGAAACCAGAACCCTGAGACGCTGACGTACCTCATAAAATCCTCGGACCAGGCTCTCCGTCTGCTGGGCGACTCCTCGCTCGATACGCCACTTCACCATTCGCTCGATGTACTCCTTCTTGTTCTTCTCAGACACGGGGATGCCGGCCCCGCCCGGCTTCAGCTCCCTCTCTGTGATCTGCAGGACAACCGATGCTGGATGGAACCTTCTGAGTGACGGCACTTTCCTTTTTTAGAAGGCGGACACCCACCTGCCCAAACACCTCCTCGTTGACGGTGAAGGTGAGGTCCAGCATGTCCTCGATGTCATTGTCCTTCATCCACTGCAGGCTCTGGTGGAACTCCTCATCAAGGAACTCCAGGTCACTAAGGTCACATGGACTGCAGGACCAGAACCAGAAACAGAACCTTTCAGTTCCTAAAAGACCGGCTGACGCTAAAGAAGAACCTTTTGGACATTACGAACATTCGCACAGGAAATATAAACATTTTACCCATAAAAATGATCAATCTGAGGAAAATGAGGCGTTTTCCTCCAGCAGGGTTGGAATAAAGTTTATTTTTCTTCATTAGGGAAGAGAAACGCTGCTGGATGAAGGAAACACTTACATACGGAGCAGACCCTTGTAAAATGGACGAGTGAAGAATGCGTCCAGCAGGTACTGATGGACCAGCGCCAGCCCCAGAATCCGCCCGCTGAACCGGAACCTGGATCCAAAACACAGGATGATTTTAATAAATGCTGATTCTGACTCAGGAACGTAGAAAACTAACGGCTAATATCAGACATTTCCTCTCAAAGAGTCTGAAATGTTTTGTTGGTCTGAGGATCCAAACCTTTTCCATCCATCCATTCCCTGTTCCTGATGGATTCTGGACCATATGCAGCGCCGTGCTCGGCGTTATGATCGGCACAGAACCGATAAGAGGAACTCACCATTCGTGGTGGTTGTCCACGAAGGCGGACATGGGGCTGATCTGCACCGTATACGTGTCGTTGGCCGAGTACTCGAATAAGCCGTAGTACGGATTAAAAAGTTCTCTGGACACCAGGAAGAAAAACTCTCTGGACGGTCCGCTGTAGTCCAGCCTGTAGGACGATCATAGAACATTCATCGTAAGACGGAGAGGATCCACGATGTTACGCAACCATTTAAATATGATTAGTCATTAAAAACAAAATGCTTAGAAAATAAACCAGCAACATTTAAAGAGTTTATTTTAGTTCATGAGTTGGTGTTCCCCAGGGCTCTCTGCTCGGGCCTCTATGCTATTGAACCGTAAATAAAACCGAGCCTAATCCTCAGACTATAACCGATGGAGTCTTTCTCACCCGTCCTCGCCCACAAAGCTAACGTAGAGTTTGCTCCTCTGCAGATCTTTGCGGGAGTAGCACATGATTTGATTGAAGGCGTCCTCCAGCAGGTGGTCTCTGCGGATGATGAGCCTGAAGACATGAAATCAAACAAACTAGAAGTAAAACTGGACTTGGTGGTGGGATTTCTACTTAGTGCTTTTCTAGACCTGCCAATCAAATTAACAGTTAGCACAGTAGCTTTGGTGCCAAAACAAATATCAATTAAATTGGTACTGTGGTATTTCTAAAGTTAATTTCACTTTCTTTTACCTTTATTATTTTAAAGCCATCTTAAAAATTTTATCAAAAAAAATTTATAAAATCAATTCAATTTATTTCTATAGCTCATTCTCATCATGTCCTCCTGGGTTAGTTTATGGGGATGATTCTCTGAGCAGATGGCCGCTGCTGAGAGAATAAAATAAGGAAAAAAATGAGGAAACATAAATAAGATGGAAGCGTTTATTTCCAGACGTACTTGACTTTTCCTGGTCCCTGCCCGTAACCCTTGGTCTCCAGCTTTCTGTAGAAATTCCTCAGTTTAGCTTCAAAGTCTCTCTTGTAAGGAGCGGGAGCTCGAGCGTTTGCCCGAGGCGTGCCTGGAAACAGAAAAACGGGAGGATGGAGGGAAGCAGGTAGGACAAAGATTATCAGCAGATTAAGGCCTACAGATTTGATGCCTGGGAGGATGTTTAGTGCTGGATGCAGGTTAATCCTGGATTGACTTGATGTTTCTGACCCTCATCAGATTCTCTCAGTGCCAGTGCAAGATCTGCAAACATAGATCAGATCCGTCTCCACCCACTGGAAAGAGTCTGTTGCCCATTTTAGATTATTTGCAATATTTGTTTGGATCCGTTTCTGTTTCTGTTCATTAATCTTTCTTACATTTTGCTGTATCAGCCACATTTTCAACCTGATCTCTAGTGCCAGAAAATGTGGGGCCCAGGCTTGCAAAGCACAGGCAGGGGAGCCTCTGAACTGAGAAGACATCAAACAGCCCCATTCTACAGATAGAGCAATGTTAATATCAGCTGACTTTTCATGCTGTCTCTAAAGGAATGAAAGATTTTTTCCAAGCACTAAGCTCACTTAGCTGATTGCTCCTTCCTGTGTTTCCAAAAAGGCCA
>JAGKQL010000062.1:24807115-24818625 GCA_018398635.1 Cyprinodon brontotheroides
GGCCACAATAAACCGAGGGCCACAGTAAACCGAGGGCCCTACAATAAGCCAAGGGCCTACACAAACCCGAGGGCCATTAATAAGCCAAGGGCCACAATAAAACCTAGGCTACAACAAACCGGAAGGGCCAGTAAACCGAAGCCACACAAGCTGCGCCACAATAAAACCGAAATACAATAAACCAGAAAGGGCCACACACAAGGGCTACACAAGCTTTAGGCCACAGTAAAACCAAGGCCACACAAGCCGAAATAGGGCAAACCGAAAATAAACCAAGGGCCACAGTAAACCCGAGGGCCACAATAAGCCAAAGGCCACAATAAGCCAAGGGCCTACAATAAACCCGAGGGCCACACAAATAAAACCAAGGGTCACAATAAACCGAGGGCCACAATAACCGAGGGCCACAATAAACCGAGAGCCACAATAAACCGAGGGCCACAATAAACTCCAAGGGCCACAATAACCGAGGGCCACAATAAGACCGGTACAGGGCCAGCTTCACAGCAGACGCCGCACCAATCTGCCTCAGTGATGATGATGTCATCCCTGCAAATACTTCACTGGTTGACATGGTAACCACCTGTCATGGCCGACGAATACACAGATTCTGTACCTTTTTATTTTACTTTGCAAAAATATATGATATATTTGGGACATTTTGGTCTGTACCGTATATTCAGATATTACGGTAATGTAAAAAATTCATTTGGTTATTTTATAGTCTATATGGTATAGGTCTATATGTTGTAGGTCTACATGGTGAAGGTCTATATGGTGAAGTTCTATATAATAAAGGTCTATATGGTTAAGGTCTATAAAGTGAATGTTTATATGGTGAAGGTCTATTTGGTGTAGGTCTATATGGTAAAGTTCTATATAATAAAGGTCTATATGGTTAAGGTCTATAAAGTGAATGTTTATATGGTGAAGGTCTATTTGGTGTAGGTCTATATGGTAAAGTTCTATATAATAAAGGTCTATATAGTTAAGGTCTATAAAGTGAATGTTTATATGGTGAAGGTCTATTTGGTGTAGGTCTATTATGATTAAACCTCCAGATCTTCTGGATGGTCGATAAATCGCTGCCAGATGATCCAGCCATCGTTATGGACTAGCGTTTCTATAACAGAACTTATGGGACATCTACTGATGCACAGTGAGTCTGATGTGGACGGCCTACAGAAGTGTCGCCTTGGTTACCTGTCTGCTCTGTCTCACCTCTCCTGCGCTGTGGCTTCGCTGGCGGCTCAGGTGTTGGCGGTGGGCCAGAAGCCCGGTGGATCGGGAGCTCTGGAGGGGCAGGCGGGGGTCGATGAAGGTCGTCGATCGACAGTTATGATCCACAAAGAAAGGCTGACAATCAGTCCCAGAAAAAAATGTTAGTCCAGCTAAATCAGAGACGCAGAGCTAAGTGACCCAGGTGGGAGGTTGTGACCCGGCAGAGACCCACCTTCCCGGTGTGGTCGTGCTTCATCTCCCAGCCTCTGGGGAGCTCCAGCTGCTTGTTGGAGAACATGTTGAGGAAGGTGACGAGGTCACGGTTGTGCTGGTAGCGCTCAAAGTAATGAGCATCTCGCCGCACCTTACTGATCATGTGCTTCAGGCAGGTGTTGCTCGTAAACATGCGGTAGGCACTCTGGACCAGAAGGACAGAGACAGAACATCGGGTCAACATAACTCACTTCTATTACTTTATTTCTATAGAGCTAATTCACAACACCTCATCTTTATAGATCCAGATCAACCAGATCATCCAGTCAGATTGATTAAAGTTTTCTATCTAAGGAAAACCAGCTGATTGCATCGACTCATTGACTCAGAGACGGCGAACATTTCAAAGACGGCGGTCAGAAGATCACCTTAGATCTTAGTTTGGAGAATTAAAGAGAAACGAAAGAATGAAATGATGTAAAACTAGCAAACATCTGCAGATCAGGATGATAAACCTGAAAATACACCTGGAACTTTTTTATAGTTATCCTAAATGTTTGAGCTTAGCAGGAAAATGGCTGAGAGTGATCAGATCAATGATGCATCAAGACAAACAGATGAGTTGTTAAAACATTAATCCACATAAAGTTATTAAAGCTGTTTTTATAAAGACATGGTTCAAACATCTTTCATCCCAGCTACTGCAGGAGGCAGAAACTTAAGCAGCCGTTAGCTTAACTACAGATCATCCAATCAGAGATTTTAAGAGGTTTTAACAGAACGCAGCTATGAGTGCTTCCAGCCCAACGCTGAGAAAATGGCTTCCATGGCGGTTGGGAGGTAATTGGATCAGATGGAGACGAAGGGGATGATGGCGTTACTGACGGGGTTTGAATGCAGCACGGTGAAGAAGTCAGGGCTGCACAGGAACTTGGCGCTGGGCGACTGCAGCAGCAGGGAGAGGCGCGAGCGGCCACTGGGGGGGACGACGGCGCTCTCTCGGCGGTACTCTGCAACAGATGGAGGAGAGCGGTGGCAGTTTGGGACAAACACAGCAGAACCTTCATGTCAAGCCGAGACCCTGCAGAGTTGAACTGACCAGGAACGGAGTGAGGCATCAGCTCCCCCTCCGCCTCAGGGAGGAGGTCAGAGGAGCTCTCCTCTGCTCGGTCGCTGTTGGTGATGGTTCTCCTGATGCTCTGATATCTGAGAGGAACAGCACGAGGACGTGTTTAGCTCAGAATAATCATCTATAGCAGAACCTTCAATCCTGTCATTCATCACCTGCGGTTCAGCTGCTCCATCTGCTGGATGGAGTTGGAGCGGGTCAGGCCCTGTGGGGCGGGGGGGCCGGTGGGACGCTGCCACGTGGTGGTCCTGTTCACGTGGTCCACAAAGAAGATCCTGCCATGGCTGTCGATCCGAGCCTCCCAGTCTGAGACAAAGGAGCCATGAGAGAAAATGTTTTAGCAGAATGAGAGGATGGAGGGAGGGCAGCGTTCTCTGATCATCTGATCATCTGCTGCTCCTCCTACATCACCCACCCACCAACCAACCAACCCAACCCTACCATCAACCCCACCAGTCAACCAACCGTAATCTTGCATCAACCAACCGGACCCAAACGACCCACGCATCAACCCACCCATCAACCAGCCGACCCATCAACCAACCGTAATCCCAACGGTACCCACATGCACCAACCCAATTTCAGTCAACCAACCCACCCAACGCACCCACGTACCAACCAACCCATCGACCAACCGTAACCGACCAAACCGCTACAACCAACCGGACCCAACGACCCACGTACCAACCAACCCATCGACCAACGACCAACCGACCCAACGACCGACGTACCAACCAACCCATCGACCAACCGACCCAACGACCAACTGACTCACGGACCGACCAACCCGCCGACCCATGTACCAACCAACCCATCTACTGTCTGACCGACCCGCCTACCAACCAACCCCCCGAGCAACCGACTCACAGACCCCACAGACCTAACTGACTCACCGACCCACGGACCAAACGACCCATGTACCAACCAACCCATCTACTGTCTGGCCGACCGACCGACCCGCCTACCAACCAACCGGCCTACCAACCAACCCCCCGAGCAACCGACTCACAGACCCCACAGACCCACAGACCCAACCGACTCATCGACCCACCGTCTCATGTACCAACCGACCTAACTGACTCACCGACCCACGGACCAAACGACCCACAAACCCACCGATCAACCGACCCACTGACAAACCAGTTTAAGTCCCAGCAGGGTCGACGTTTATGATGGTAGGACAGGAAAAGGCTTTTTTCCCAGCATGCTGTGGGCCTGACTGATCCCACCCAGCAAACATTGGTTGAAAAAACACTGAAATAACGACATGATTTCCATCCAAACGACGTCTACATGTGTGAGACGTTGAAATCTGGGTTTGGAATGAGATTTATTGGAATAAAGTGGGACAAAATCAGACCGAGCTAAACCAGTCCACTCCAGATTATGACGGAGCGCCCAGATTTAGCCTAAAAATGACGTCTGGTGTTTTGGGGGGTGGTTGTCATGGTAACATCTCTGTCCTATCATGTCCTCCAGGATGTTCCTCACTAGAACCACGATCTCTGGTGAGTCTGTTGTCCCTGACCCACCTCACCCACTGGATACTCACTGGGGGGCAGCGGCTCGTCCACCCGTTGGTATCGATGGAGGTCCTGGCGCACGGAGGGGAGCGAACGCACCGGATGGCCGTTAACGCCGCCTCCTGGAAGGAAGCACCACAGAGTTCAGGGGAAACGTTTCTTCAGTGTCAGAGCAGCCTGAAGCAGCATACCTTCATCCCCTTCTGTTTCCGTGGTAACATGCTCCGTGTCCACAGCCCCCACCCCAGGCGTCTTGGTCTCCTCCTCTTCCTGCTCCTTACTGGCCCTGCCCGCTGCCTGCAGGCTCCGCCTCCTCACACTGACCTCCTCCTGAACCTCCTGCTGCTCACCGGCAGCTGCAGGTTCTCCTTCAGCCTCTGCGGCTTCAGCTCGGCCACCCTCCTCCCCCTCCTCCTCACCATCGCGGGTTGTGGCGGTCGGTGAGGGGCCCGGCGGCTCGGCGTCTCCTCCTGGATCGATGGCTGTCGCTGCTCCTTCCTCAGCTTCCTGTTCAACAGAAAGAGCAGAAACATCTTATTCTCCATTAGATCAGATCCAAACCTGACTTTGTTGTTTTTGTCCCACAATCCACCCAGAAACCAGATTGGGGGAGTTCATGGCTTCAAAATACTGTTTAGCTGATTGGCCTATGTTGGTATTATAGACCCGGGCCAAATAAACCAATCAGATCAACGAAGCATATGATGTGGACTAACAGAGCGACGACGAAGAGGAGCCAATTGATAGATCAAACTCTTGCTGAAACCAGTCGGGAGAAGAGCAAAAAACATCTTTTCCTCTGAGAAAAGCCTCCAGAGCAGTGTTTTGCTCTTCTTTCAGTGAAGAAATACTCTGTAATTCCCATAAAACTTGCTTCTCGATAGCCACGCTAACGCTAGTTTCATCGGGCTGAAGTCACGCCATGTTCTTTAGACTGAACTGTCGCATCTCTCGCTTCGCCACACCTCAACCTTCACCCTCAAAGCCAAACGCTGATTGGACGCTTCGTTTGGTGAACGGCTCCAAATTTTCTTTAACGGAGAGTCTCCAGACTGATTCGCGAGGGAAACCTTGAAAGCTCAAGGGATCAGGATGGTCTCACCATGCTAGGTTCATGTTAGATCCTGCAGGCTGACCTCTTCATAATAATGGAACCCTGATTTTTGCCCCCCCGTTTCACCCCCATCCTGTTTATAGATCATGTTAATGAACTCACCATAGCCGTGGCCATGGTGATTGCGCCGCTCTCTGAGGACGAGAAAACCGTCTGAGGGGCTGTTGCCATGGAGCAGGAGTCCATCTCGGATGTGAGATCTTCAACTCGCACAGCTTCCTGTTCAGGAGTCTCTCTGCTGCCTTGCAAAGGTTGATGGGTAACATCCGGAGCGACATGAGCCTCCTCCTCCTCAAGGAAAACCTCCGCCTCCAGAACGTCGTCTAACTCCAGATCTGCACCCATGGAAACTCGAGGCTCTGGAGGCGCTTCCTCCATTACATCGAGGGCAGACTCCTCCTCCTCCAGATGTTCCTGCCTGAGCTCGGAGAACGGGTCGGCCTCATCTGGACCGCTGACATCAGGAGGTTCTCCGTTCATCAGCAGCGGCGATACAGGCATCGGAGGAAAGTCATTCATCCCAGATCTTTCCTCGTCCTCGTCCGAGTCAATGTGCAATATGTCACTGAGTCTGGTGTGCGTGGGGAAGCTGGAGCAGAGTTTAGGGGAGGCGGCACCCAGAGGCCTCTCTCCAGGCCCTTTGGGGGCCTCGATGGCATCCAGCCCCTCACTGAGGGACCTCTGGAGAATCGACTGCTCTGAAATGACCACCGGATCTAGAAATCTGGCCGATCGGACGACAGGCAGGTCTTTGTCCGGAAAGGCAGCGGCTCCGCCTTCCCACATGTGTGGAGATCCCTGGTAGCAGGATGGACCTGGGAGAGGATGGGGCAGGTCTTCATCGTCGGAAGGAGTCCCTGGAGCTCCGTTGAGCGATGAAACGCCGATAATGGAATCTGGAGAGGCACCTACAGCGGGATGAGGGAAAGCTGAGAAGGAAAAGGTCTTCCTGATTCACAGCCATCTAAAGGCAGGAAACAGACTCACCATCAGGTCCCGTCAAAGTCAGCTCCACCTTAAACTGCAGCTGGCCGCTGACGTGTTCGGTGGGAAGGCGTCGACACAGCGGGAAGCTGACGGGCTGCACTCTGCAGGGAGAAACCGGAGAAACCGCCATGAGTCTGGAGCCTCTTGGTTCCAGTCACTGCTGGGAGAAGGAGCGTCATGTTGACCAGTTCAGGGTGGGACTGACCCCCATCCCCCCACCCCCCCGGACCACTGCCTGTCTGGGTCCATCAGGGGCCTCCAGGCTGCTACCAGGGGCCTCCAGGCTGCTACCAGGGGCCTCCAGGCTGCTACCAGGGGCCCCTCTTTGAATTCATGTTAGCTACAGAAACGAGTCGTCATCAGGTGAGCCGCAGCGCTCAGGTCCAGTCCTCCACAGACACCATCCATCTTTAACACAGAGGAGCGGCTGGTTAGCGTGCCTCTGCTGAGGGGGCGGAGCCTTTAGATTCAGGTGTGTTAGAGATGAATCACAGGATGGTAACTCTGTAGGACTGGACCACAGCGGCGCTGCTCTAGAAGCTTCCGCCGGTTAGGGTTAGGGGGTCAACAGAGGTTGATGTAAGTGTTTGACTGACTGAGCGTGACTCCAGCCGTGGCTCCGCCTCCTACCCTGGGATCTTTTCGATGAGCCGCTGCACGGGGATGGCCAGCTGACCCAGGAAACGCTTGATGATTGGACGACTTTTAGCAAACTTGTCTTTCACCTCGATGTAGAGGATGTCGGTCATCAGCGCCACGAAGGTGTATTTCTGTCAGAAGGCATGACAGCAGTGAGAAGGTTCCAGAGCAACAAGTGGAGGAGGGGACGCAGGCTCACCTCTCCGTGCCACACCGGGTTGGTGGTGTTAGCGATGATGGCTGAGCGGCGCTCCTGTCCATGATGGCTGAAGACCGGGAAGACGTTTCTCTTCCCAGGATGGATGGACATCTTCAGGTAGGGGTCAGGGTTGAAGAACATGCCTTTCTTCAAGCCGTTGGCCCGCAGGTCTGCAACGACAGCCCAGACCGAACACTACAGGAAACCGTCCACCTTTAGCCGAAGCTAGGCAGACGCCACCTGCTGGAGCTCACCGGTTAAAGTAAAGCTGATCAGTTTCCGGGGATGTTCTACGCCCACCTGCTCTGCGACACCCTCCACCTGCGACACAGAGACCACATCGTTACGGCGCAGCAGAGCGCCAGGAGCCGCGGTTCCTTCAGGAGAACGTCACAGGAACAACATTAAGGTGTCCCTGATCGCTGGAATACCATTAAAGAGGAACGCGTCCCCTCAGGTCTGCTAGCTTCAATGCTAATACCCAAGCTAGCTAAAGAAGCTAGGCAGTCATATTCCTTAGTGAGCAATCATAGAAGGTTAATAATAATTGACTAAAGGTTATTGGTTCTTATTAAGCAGATCATTTAATAAAACTTTATTGGGCCAAAATTTATTTTCCTCATGGATTCGCATTGAATTGGTTTAAAAAAACATTCAAGATGCTCTAATTTATCCAAAAGCTAATTTGATGCCAAATTCTTTAAGATAAAATCAAACAATATTATTCTGATATTTTTGCATCATTAAGTTTCGTTTTGAAGGGAAATCTGTTTGACTTGGAGCTAAAAGATTTTAATAAACTTTGATTTTAATGAAAGTCACCGTGAATTGAATCCATATCCGCAGAATGATGTGACCCCGACCCTCCATTCAAACCTGTGGTTCTAACATGCAGCCAGTAGGGGGCGTGTTCATTAACAATATTATCTGATTAAACTCTGAAGTCACAGCAGGATTTATTGCATAAAAATCCTCTGATTAACGAGAAGCTTTCATCAAACACAAAGTTTCTGATGTTTATCTGTGACATAAAAGGAATCATCTTTAATTTTCTTCTTAAAGTTGTAATTATTTTATTCTTTTGGAAACCTGCTTTTAAACAGGATGGGGTCATTATTATTATTATCATTATTTTTATCATTATTTTTATTTTTATTATTATTATTATTATTATTATTATTATCATCATTATTATCATCATTATTATTATCATTAATATTATTTTTATTATCAGGTGGATGTTCTGACTCCCTGAGGAGGTTTCTTCCTGAAGGCCAGTGATCGGGTTCTGGTTGTTCCACCCTGATGGAGCAGATCTCCATGAGGAGGAACATCCACCCAGCGCTCTGATGTCACTTCCTGTCACTGAGCCTGATTTCCCTCCCAGGAGAGCTCCAGTTTAAAGGAGCAGAAGCAGCCAAGCTACCAGGACGGCGGGGTTCTTCACGGTGATGCAGGGGGTGGTCGCTCTCAGAGCTCCGCTCACTCCATGGTAGTACTTGAAGCAGATCTTGGTCTCAGCTGTGGAGGAAAGAGCAAACATGAGCTCAGAGCCGCAGGCCTAGAACCGCCTACCAGTCGGACCTTCCTCCTTCTGGACCATGATTTTCTTTACAAAGCCGTAGAAACACTTACGCTCCATGAAGTACGGCCCGGCCTCCAACCTCCAGACAATCTGGCCCTTCTGGGTCCCGTTCACCCCTCGGTTCTTGCAGTCCCACACGTTGGACGGACTGGTTTCATCTACAGGCAGGAGGAGAACCGTTAGATCCAGAAGACCCAGAAGGCTCCAGTCATCTGGTTCCTTGCAGAACCCGACCTGTGGAACATTTTCATTCTTCCAGGGGGCGCTGTTGAGCGATGAGGAGATAAGATGCACCAACTGTAGCTCCTGCAAAATTTAACTTTCAAACCAAACACATACCAGCTGAATTATTAGTCTGGATATCTGTGGATCTGTGATACTGAAAGTGATGAAAGGGAACCAGAACTGGGCGAATCAAAGCGAAAACCAGGACCGAACCGACTGAGGATGGAGGCCCAACTGAAGCACTGAGCCGGAGTGGGAAAGGCGACACCGAAAGAAGCACTCGAGGCGCGGATCAGCAAGCAATGCTAACCACTATAGCTGCTCTACAGGACTAATTAGCACAAGATAAATCGGACATCTGCACCAAAGTAGATGAAAGGATTGCTGATGTGAATACAGCCTTGAGGTGAAATTGCTGCGGTGAAGACGGACAGTGACGATGCATTTATTGCTCTACATGCTCGCCTTAATGCCAAAACGACACGCTGAGTTGGACGATGCTAACTCCGATGTTGCTACGGATCTCCAAGCTAAAGTTAAGTCTCTGCTAAATTAATTTGATAAACTGTCAGAAAGTTCCTGGACCTTCAGGGGCGGTCCAACTGCAGGAGTGAAGGAGAGGCTGGAAAACGGGCCAAAAACTAGAGACTCTGTAGCACAGCTGCTGACAGAGGATGAAAGACCACTGATTGACTAAGCTCATAGGGCGCTGCGAGGGCACTGCAGGGGTGCTGCAAGGGCACTGAGAGGGCGCTGCGAGGGCGCGGCGGTGATAGCGATCCACTGCGGCACTTGATCGTCAGGGTAACTACTGTCATGCCTTCGAGGAAATCCTGAAGAAAGTAGCGCAGTCTAGAAAGTTTCAGAGACTTTCCTCCAGCTGTCGTCGAACGCCGTTCTGCTTTCACCCCAAACAGAAACCTGCTGCGTGACGAAGCTGGAGGGAGATTCCACCTTCTATACCGAGCTGAGAGTTATGCACAACGGCAAGGAGACCACATTTACAGACGCAGAGACGTTTGCTGGTTGCCTGGTTGGCCGTATAAAAACACACCTGAAGAAGAAGGAGGCGACGGGGAGAAGATGCAGGAGAAAAGTTCCTCTGCTGGGAACCCAAACTACAAACATTCCCTGTTGGTCATATAAGGCCTGGATCACCTGCCTGCTGGAATACTGAGGTTACTGACTGACCACACCACTACTATGGAACTTTTTTTAACTGGGGGGTTAATTTTAAACCAATGTCCACAATTGCTGACATCTTTGTCCCCCCAAAGACCTTACTGAATATTTATGGACCAAACCATGACGACCCAGAATTATTTTAGAAAAGTCGTAACTTTGATGGCAGACATTTCCAGTCCTTGGTGGTGACTTTACTCTAGTTCTGGATAGATCCTCTACCGTTAGAATGGAACCTCAGAGGGATGCGGTCTCTTTAGATCAAACACAAAGATTATTTCTCCTGCTGATGTTTGGCGGCTCTTGAGGCAGAGACTCCTTTCATTCCAGAGAACAGAATCGTCTACATAAGGACAGACTTCTTCCTCGCTGGTGGTAAAATTGTTTGCCTGTTGTAATAATAAAAAATACCAAAACATTATTATTCCTGATCATATTCTAGTATCATTTTCATTTAAACTCCCTGTGTGGAAATTATTCACCCAGAAAACTGGGAGATTCAACCCAGAACTCCTGACAAACATCAAGTTCTGTGAATAACCAGAAACGCACCTAAAACTATTTTCTGAAACCACTGATGAAGATGATGTTTCACCTTTAAGGCGTATTTCAGAGGCTGTTATTTCATTAAAAGCATCCCTTAGAAGAGTAATAAGGAACGACAAACAAATGGATGAGTTAGACAGGAATAAAGCTCAACAGCCGTCTGGAGGAAAAATACACAAAAGATCCCAATATCTCAAATACGAGCTGACATAAAATACTAGTCTGATACGATCAGCAGCAAAACAAAAACACTTTGAATTTGGTGATAAACCTCATAAAACTAAAGACAACTGTGGAAAATAGAAAATGACGAACAGTTCATGAAATCACTTCATGAGCGGGACCTCCCCTCCCTTCACACCAAGACATTAATGACAGATTTTCACGATTCTAGAAAGATCTAAACACATCAGAACAGAACGCCTCGCCGGGCGCCGCCCGGTCATTTCTGGATAAAACCTCCCATCCTTTAGCGAAGCAGAGATCTGAAATGCAGACATTAGCTTTGAGGAGCAACTAGCAACTATTCAATCACTGAACAATGGATAAAGCCCCGGACCGGATGGGCTTAGTAACGAGATTTACAAAAAACTGGAGTGTTGCTGGTTCCATCCCTGCGTTCATTATTACCCGCTCATATGAGGACGGCGTGTTACCCTAAGCTCTGACTGAAGCCACCGTCACCCTGCTATGAAAGAAGGAAAGGACCCAGAAGAAGACGGCTCGTATACGCCAACTTCCTGATTAGACACTTACCTAAAAATCTAGCTAAGACGTTAGTTCATCCAGAACAAACAGGGTTTATTCCAAATAGGAACTGGGAACTCAACAGGAACCAGGAACTCAAAATGAACCAGGAACTCAATAGGAACCAGGAACTGAACAGGAACAGGAACCAGCAACTCAACATGAACCAGGAACTGAACATGAATCAGGAACTCAACAGG
>JAGKQL010000062.1:24833462-24856789 GCA_018398635.1 Cyprinodon brontotheroides
ATCTGGTTGATCTGGATCATAAAGTGACCTGAGATGACATGATGTGAATTGGGCTATAGAAATAGACTGAATAGAGTTAAAGCGGATCAGAACCTCTCAGCATCAATGAACCACCAACAGTTACTGCTGTAACAGGAGGTTCTACATGTGGTTTCTTAGGCTGAAGAAGGAGGTTCTAAGAGCTTCTAAAGGAGGTTCCTCAGGCACAAGTAAAGCAGATAAAGTTCTGCTGGTTGCTGAAGGAGGTTCTGTAAACTGCTTGAGGAGGTTTTATCAGTGGATAAAAACTGGTTGGATGTTCTTGAGCTTTTTGTTCCATCGAAGTTAGATTTGAATAAAAGATTCTGGTCTGATCCATAGAAGCCAAACACTGATGACATTCTTTCAGCCTCCATGAGGTTCTACAGGCAGTGAATGAGGTTCTACATGCAGTAAATGAGGTTCTGCATGCAGTAAATGAGGTTCTGCAGGCAGTGAATGAGGTTCTACAGGCAGTAAATGAGGATCTACATGCTGTGAATGAGGTTCTGGAGGCAGTGAATGAGGTTCTGCAGGCAGTGAATGAGTTCTACATGCAGTAAATGAGGTTCTACATGCAGTAAATGAGGTTCTACATGCAGTAAATGAGGTTCTGCAGGCAGTGAATGAGGTTCTACATACAGTAAATGAGGGTTCTGCAAGCAGTGAATGAGGTTCTACATGCAGTATATGAGGGTTCTACAGGCAGTGAATGAGGGTTCTACAGGCAGTGAATGAGGGTTCTACCACATGCAGTAAATGAGGTTCTGCAGGCAGTGAATGAGGAGGGTTCTACATGCGGTAAATGAGGGTTCTACAGGCAGTGGGCCAGGGTTCTACAGGCGGTGAATGAGGTTCTACAGGCAGTGAATGAGGTTCTACAGGCTGTGAATGAGTTCTACAGGCAGTGAATTGGAGTTCTACATGCAGTGAATGAGGTTCTGCATGCAGTGAATGAGGTTCTACAGGCAGTGAATGAGGTTCTACAGGCGGTGAATGAGGTTCTACAGGCATTGAATGAGGAGTTCTACATGCAGTGAATGGTTCTACAGGCAGTGAATGAGGTTCTACAGAGCGTGAATGAGGTTGCAGGCAGTGAATGAGGTTCACCACATGCAGTGAATGAGGTTCTACAGGCAGTGAATGGGGTTCTACATGCGGTAAATGAGGTTCTACATACGGTAAATGAGGTTCTGCAGGCGGTGAATGAGGTTCTACAGGCGGTGAATGAGGTTCTGAGCAGTAGACAGACGGTCTGCAGGAACACAGCAGGGAGGAGTCAGAAATGAGGACAGACCAGCGGCGGGGTCCGATTGTTCTGCGCTACCTGTGCAGCGGAGCCAGAAACAGGGAGACGAGGCGGATGAGGAGGCGGAGCAGAGCAGTGAATGAGGTTCTGCATGCAGTGAAGATGAGGTTCTACAGGCGGTGAATGAGGTTCTGCATGCAGTGAATGAGGTTCTGCATGCAGTGAATGAGGTTCTGCATGCAGTGAATGAGGGTTCTACAGGCAGTGAATGAGATTCTACAGGCAGTGAATGAGGTTCTACAGGCAGTGAATGAGGTTCTACATGCAGTGAATGAGGTTCTACAGGCAGTGAATGAGGTTCTGCATGCAGTGAATGAGGTTCTACAGGCAGTGAATGAGGTTCTGCATGCAATGAATGAGGGTTCTGCAGTGGTACGGTACAGGTGGAGCAGACAGGAGGTGAAGGTGGCCCAGAGCTCACAGAACATCCAGGCTGCGGCATACAGACGAACACCAGGAGGAACTGGGTCTGCAGACTCAGCGTTCCACTGGTTCTGAGTGAGCGGTCTGCAGGAACACAGCAGGGAGGAGTCAGAAATGAGGACAGACCAGCGGCGGGGGTCCGGTGTTCTGCGCTACCTGTGCAGCGGAGCCAGAAACAGGGGAGACGAGGCGGATGAGGAGGCGGAGCAGAGCGCTGCCCCAGAACGCCACAGCTGCTCCCAGAACATACAACAGAGGAGAAAGGAGGTGGGGCCACTCCTCGTGTGACTCCGCCCCTTCAACCCCATCAGGGAAGGTGGGGGGGAGAGTGTCCTCTGGGGGGAGACCGAGGACGGATGAGACGTCCTGAAGGCAGCTACAGCTGAGAGAACCACAGAACCATTAGGTGACCCAGGTGAGGCTGAGGGGGAACGGAGGGCGGAGCCAGAGCTCACCTGAGGAGAACATGCAGCAGGTAGACAGGAAGGAGAACCTGATGAGGCTGCAGGCCTGCGCTCACCACCTGCATCATGTCTGCTGCTCTGCCCGACCTCAGGATGGAGCACAGCTGCCCCCCGCAGGCCAGCAGGAGAGTGACGGCGGTGTAGACCGGAACCATGGGACCACAGAACCTCAGCACCTGAAACAGAACCGATCCAGTTCTGGTTCAGATCAGCAAACCCAACAAGAAGTTCTGAAAGGATGAAGGAAGGTGGCCTACCTGTCCCAGAACCTTGGGGAAGGAGGTTCTGATCGACACCTGAGGCAGGAAAGAGGATATTCACTCATTGGTCAACAACCTTCATCGCAACTACAACCATCATCAGAACGGTTCTGGTAGAACCTTGAGGTTCTGGTGGTGGGACCCAATCAGTCTCTGGATCTGTCAGAGCTCAGGAGGCGAGCTGTCCGATGGAAGACTGAGCTGAAGGAAAAGTTTAGTCATGTTGAATAAACCGCTGAACCTGAATCACCGGGCGGAGGAGGAACGCCACCGCAATGCCTGGTGGTTCGGTTCTGCTGATCCGTTCTGATGAGGTTCTGGTAGGTGAGTTGGACCTGGAGGTCCTGGAGTACCTTATACTGGCAGTTGGGGGCGGTGTGCAGCTGCAGCAGGACATTGGAGGCGTTTCCAGGGCGACTGGTGTGAAGCATCCCTGAGATCTCGGAGGCCGACGGCACACTGGCACACAGAACCAACCGGGTCAAACCAGAACCTCAGAACTTTCCAACGGGCTGAAATACGAAGGTCACCTGGCTGTGGTGAAGGAGTCCTCTCGGAACCAAGGAACCCGTAGGCGGTAGACGCTGGGGAGTCGGTCTGCGCACACAAAAGCAGAACATAGGTGGAACCGAGAGGGCGGGATGCAGACCCAGACACGCCCAGCGCCACCTACCTGCGTTCCCACGGCAACTGCTCACCACGCTGATCCGGAAGGCCTGGTATACCTGAGGACACAGAGGCGTTTAAGTTCTGCCGGCAGCGTAGGACAGGACGGTTCTGGTCCCAGCGGGGTCGGGGTTACCTGGTGGAAGTGGAGCAGCTGGACCTGGTGCAGGAGTCCTGAGGAGTTCACCGTCACCTCGCCCACAGAGAACCCTGGAGAACCGCCCACAGAATGTTATCATCACGCACAAGAACCGGGGAGGTCCAGAAGGTTCTACAGGGACCGTCCAGAAGGTTCTACAGGGACCGTCCAGAAGGTTCTACAGGAACCGTCCAGAAGGTTCTACAGGGACCGTCCAGAAGGTTCTACAGCGACCGTCCAGAAGGTTCTACAGGGACCGTCCAGAGGGTTCTACAGGAACCGTCCAGAAGGTTCTACAGGGACCGTCCAGAAGGTTCTACAGGGACCGTCCAGGTCTGGAGGGTAGGACTTCCAGTATCCTGATGTCCATCAGGGGGGAGAGAACGGAGGCGGAGAGCCAGAGACGGGTCTATAGACGGATCTATAGACGGATCCATAGACGGATCTATAGACGGATCTATAGACGGGTCTATAGACGGATCTATAGACCGGGTCTGGTTCTGGTTCAGAAGTGTCTGAGGGGGCAGCTAGGTTCTGGTGGTCCTGCAGGACACAACTTCTAAATGTCCTGGTTCTATAATCCGCCTCAGATCTTCCTTCCACTAAACTTTCCACGTTTGGACGCAGACTCACCAAAGGAGAGGAGATGAGGCACGGAGACGGAGAGAGTCTGAGCCGCTTCTCTCTGCCACTCGCACTCCACCGTGAACTGGAGAACAGACAGAACCGTCAACAGAACGGGTCAGAACCCGACCCGTTAGCAGAACCTCACTCACCTGTTTACCGCTGAGGTTGGAGGCAGAAACCACCAGGTGAGTGAAAGACGACAAGTCGCTGAGACTCAGAACCAGAACCTGGGACAGAAGACAAGGTGAGCCAGACCGGACCGGAACCAGACCAGAACCGGACCGGGATTTTCTATGGATCATCACCTTATATGGAGGCAGGAGCTCGGTCCCCGAGGAGAGATCCACGGCGCTGGCACTGAGGACAGACAGGGAGACATGAGGACAGAGGGACAGGAGAACATCAGAGAAGAGCAGAACCATCTGAGCAGAACCATCTGAGCAGAACCAGAACACCGAGCAGAACCAGAACACTGAGCAGAACCAGGAGTTACCATGAGGACCCAGCGGTGCGGACGCAGCCCAGGACCCAGCTGCTTGACTCCTGTTGGACACAGACAGAGTGTCAGGAGAACCAGAACCAGAACCAGAACCTGCTGGAAGGTCAGCAGACCCAAGTCCTTGAGCAGGTCCCAGAACCAGAACCTCTGGCTGTAGAACCCACCAGGCTGCTGGAGCGGCAGTAGAAGTGGCTGTAGGCGCGGCGGCGGCTGGACAGAGCGAACAGGAAGTACTTCAGCTGTCCTTCCTGTCAATCGGAGCACAGAACCCATCAGAACCGACACCGACAGGACCTACCGCCAGGTTCTGTCTGCGTGGAAGATCCGGTACCTTGGGGGTTCTGTAGGACAGACGTAAGGTGTTGACTTCACTCCAGGCTTCAGGAACATCTGGAACAACAACAGCAGAACCCGATCAGAACCAGGCCGCCAGAACCGCCTGAGTGGTCCAGTATCTCCAACCCATCCTGGACCTTTTCCACAAACAAACTGGGTTCACCCTGTGATCCCAACTGCAGGTTCTGACCCGGATCAGGTGGGTTCTGATCCAGGTTCTCCATCTGCCCCATCATGAACCCCATAAATGGACCGGCTGGTTCTGCTCTGATTCACTGACAGACAGAACCGGACAGAACCGCCCTGGTTCCTCAGCAGAACCCCTCTGTTGGACCATCTGGTCCAAACTGATCCAGTATGGTTCTGGCAGTCGATCCGAGTCAGAACCTCCTCTTTGCTCTGGAAGGTTCTGCTTGGATCGGTTGGGAACCTCGTCTCATCTTCTGGTACCAGAGGTTCTGAAGGATGGTGGAGCAACCAAGCCTGTCCAGAACCTCTGGCTTCTAGAAGCTTCAGAACCGAGACGCTGCGCCGCCTCACCTGGCATGGAGACGGACGGGTCGGCGGCGTCCTGCGGCGTCCGCGCCGGGTGTCTGACGAAGTGGTGGTTCAGGACGGCCCGCTTCCTCTCCGGGTCGTCTGTCAACTGATGAACATGGGATCAGCTGGGAGGACAAGAACCCCAGCAGAACCAGAACCGGAGGTCCACTAACCTGTCTGGTCTCAGGGTCGACGAGGTCGAACAACGCCCGGACCGTGGCCAGAACCAGCTCCTTGCACCTGCAACAGAGAGGAGTTCAGCGTCTCAGAACCGGGCCGACCCAAAGCGCCGGTTCTGATGGCCGCTTACCAAACGATGGAGAGGTGGTCGGTGGAGAGCCAGGTTCTGGGGACAGCGGTGGCCTGGAAACAGAACATGGAGGAGATGAAGGAGACGCAGCGGATCGACGGTCCAAACGCTACCGACCGGGCCTACCACCAGCGCCAGCTTGTTGGGATCTCCGGGGGGGCAGGGGAGGGACGTCAGACCCGATCGGACCTGGTAGTCACGGTAACCGCCTCCCACCGACAGAACAGTGACGTTCCTGAGCTTCTGCGCCTGCGTCGACCACTTCTGCCTGACCGCTACGTAGAACTCTGCGGAAGGGGAACAAGGGGTTACCGTGGCGACTGACATCCCGCCCAGAAGGACCAGACCGGGACGACTCACCCAGCAGGTACGGGTCCAGGGCCAGAACCGGAGCCACGTGGGGGGAGGCCTGGGTGACGATGAGGCTGACCAGGCGAGGGTTGAAGCGAGGAAGGGTGAAGAGCGCCCGGGCCACAACCCCCCCCATGGAGTGACCCACCAGCGCCACATTCCGAGGGGGAACCTTCAGGTTCTAGAGGAGAACAGACGGGTTCGCAACCATCAGTAGAACCAACAACCGGTTCTTCTACCAACAATCAACATCATCGTCGTCCTTCCAATCATCTGGTTTTTCTTAAAAACTTCAATGTGACTCGATGGAGAACATCAGAGAACAACAAGGAACACCTCAGAACAACCGAGAACATCCGAGAACACCGGAGAACACCTCAGGACTCACAAGTAAACCTGAGAACATCCGAGAACACCTCAGGACATGAGAGAACTCCTCAGAACACGAGAGAACACCTCAGAACACGAGAGAACACCTCAGGACATGAGAGAACACCTCAGGACATGAGAGAACATCAGAGAACACCTCATGACACCTCAGAACCCCTGAGAACAATGGTGAACACCTTAGAACACCTGAGAACATATCAGGACACCTGAGAACACCTCAGGACACCTGAGAACATCTCAGGACACCTGAGAACATCTCAGAACACCTGAGAACACATCAGGACACCTGAGAACATCTCAGGACACCTGAGAACACATCAGGACACCTGAGAACATCTCAGGACACCCGAGAACGCCTCATGACACCTCTTGACACCTCAAAAACACCTGAGAACACATCAGGACACCTGAGAACATCTCAGGACACCCGAGAACGCCTCATGACACCTCTTGACACCTCAAAAACACCTGAGAACACATCAGGACACCTGAGAACACATCAGGACACCTGAGAACACATCAGGACACCTGAGAACACCTCAGGACACCCAAGAACGCCTCATGACACCTCTTGACACCTCAAAAACACCTGAGAACACATCAGGACACCTGAGAACACATCAGGACACCTGAGAACACCTCAGGACACCTGAGAACATCTCAGGACACCCAAGAACGCCTCATGACACCTCTTGACACCTCAAAAACACCTGAGAACATCTAAGAACACCTGAGAACACTTGAAAACACCTGAGAACATCTGAGAATACGCAAGAACGTCTGGATTCAGGTGTGAACTTTGAAGAGGCCGCTCTGCTCTGCATCATTCTGCCTGTTCACTGGTGGCTTCCATCCAATCATCTCCTTCAGACATTCTGCCAGTTTGATCTGCTACCAGAACCGGACCAGAACCCACAAACCCAAGGTTCTGGGTTCTGATCCGGTCCTGGTTCCAAACATGGCTGCCTGGTCTCCATGGTAACAACCCGATGATGGTTCTAGATCACCTTCTGACTGGGAGCTGGATCAGCCAATCGGCTCTCTGGGTTCTCCATCTTCTCACTGAGGTTCTTCTGATGTTCTCTGGTGTTCTCAAGCTTTGGTTCCACCTGCTGAAACCAGAACCTGTGGACAGGAGAACGGATCAGAACCGCAGCACCGACCTTGTAGAGCCGCAGGACGGCCTTGATGCACTCGTGCAGGAAGTGCGTCTGTCTGAGCAGACTGCCGCCGTAGAACGCCACCAGCTCCTCATTGAAGTCCACCGTGAAGACGTTGAGATGCAGACCAGCCTCCATGTTCTCTGCCTTCCTCAGAGCCACGGAACCCAGAGAACGAGCTGCAGGAACATCAGAGCATCAGGGAGGGGAACATCAGAGCAGGAGAACATCCTCGGGTTCCTCACCTTGCTTGTAGCTCCCTGCGTTCCCCGGCAGGAACAGGACGGGCGTTCCGCTGAGTTTAAGGTTCCGGGTTTCCTGAGCGTAGACGCCCTCCCCGTACAGGTAGAGCCCGTAGGCGGGGAACAGTCGGGACACGCGGCGAGGCAGAACCACCCTCTGGGAACAGAACCAGAACATGGAAATCTGAACACCTTCCTAAGAACCTCGGACCGACTTTGGTTTCTAGAGAAAGGAGGTTCGCCATCCGGCCGCCCTCCTATCAGGTCCCAGAACCATCAGGGCCCCGGTCGGATGTGAACTTCCCATCTGCTGCGTGGAACCCTGCTATCAGACCTGCTGGAGAAATGTTCTCAGCAGAACTCTGTGGAGAACCTGAGGATGGAGAAGGTTTCTTTCTGTTAGGAACCCTACAGAACATCTGGTTGTTAGGCTCAAGGTTCCCCAGCAGCACCTTCGCTCTGCTACATGAAGAAAGAGCATAGAACCTGGGCTTAGAGAACTGAAGAGGGAACCTAAGCGAGAACCCGGTTCCCAGTGGAGGGAACCTCAAAGAGAACCCGGTTCCTAGCAGAGGGAACCTCAAAGAGAACCCAGTTCCCAGCAGAGAGAACCTGAAAGAGAACCCGGTTCCTAGCAGAGGGAACCTCAGAGAGATGCCGGTTCCCAGCAGAGGGAACCCGGTTCCCAGCAAAGAGAACCTGAAAGAGAACCCGGTTCCATGAAGCTCTGGGCTGAGTCCAGGTTCTGGTTGGAGGTTCTAATGGGATCAGGGAACCTTCCACCTCACAGCCACCATGTCTACCTGGATTTGGATCTACGGTTCTGATCCAATCAGAGCCAGATAACCTGATCCAACCGAACCGGTTCCGCCTTATATCTAATATCGTATCTGACCCGGTGACGTCAGCGCCGCTGCCAGCAGACCCACCCGGTACTCCGGCTGCTCGAACATGTAGGTCATGCTGCATCTGTTCTCCTCGAAGCCGGTCAGCAGCTCCTTCAGAGCGGCCAGCAGCAGAACCAGAGCCGCTCCGTAAAAAGCCACCGCGGCGGCCTTCATGCTCTCCTGCTGCCGGACCGCCAGGCCAGTCAGACCGGTTCACGGGAGGACCGCTCCTTTACAGGCAGCCGGAGAGGCAGCCGGCCCACGGGAGGGGCGTGGCTGGAAAGCGGTGAATGACGTCATGATCCCGCAGCTGCTGGATTAGTAGAAAGGTGTTGGCAGCGATGTTAGCATAGCGACAGGAAATGACGTAATGACCGCCTATCAACCTGATGACTCGTTTCTGTTCTCGCCTCTCCTGAAGGAAACTGTCTGGGTCTAGAAAAGACTCCTCCCACCTGGCATCTTCTCCTGCCGGCTGATGGTAAAGGAAGCGTCCGCCGTAGAAGTAGGAAGTCAGCAGCAGCTGTTGGACCAATCAGGGGAGAAGGGCCTGAGAATGTGAACCAATAGGAGCGCAGCAGCTGAACGCTTTAGGTTTCCATCATTTCTGAAATATTTCTGATAATAATGAAGGTTCTGAGTTAGAAGGGAAGTTTGGTTCTGATGGGATCGGTCCAGGCTCCTGCCTCTGGGTTCTCCTCCTGCCTGTGGGTTCTCCTCCTGCCTGTGGGTTCTCCTCCTGCCTCTGGGTTCTCCTGGGTTCTCCTCCTGCCTGTGGGTTCTCCTGGCAGGTTGATTCTGAGGTTCTAATAAGTTCTAGATTAAACTTAAAGGAAACAAATTTTCTCCACAAATAAACAGAAAATCTGAGGAAATAAGAAACATTTTTATTAAATTAAAGAATGAATCTGATGGAAACAGAAGCAGGTTCTACCAGATGAACAGAACCGGGTCAGAGGTCAGAGTCCATTTTATTTCTCTACGGTTCTACTCCAGAGGAACGCCTCCCGTCTGGGGGGGGGAGGTTTCCGGTTCAGGAGGTTCTGGCATCATATCTGCTGCTCCTCTGTGGTTCTCCTTGTGAGGAGGAGCCCAGGAGGGTCTCTCTGAGTTCTGATGGGGAATCGGACCCGTCCTGCTAGTCCAGGAGCTTGGAGTGTTCTATCCGAGTTATGGTCCAGTCTGGAGGAACCCCCTTGGTGAACTCCCTCTGGAACCTGAAGCAGAACAGAGAGAAGTTCAGGAACCTTCACTGTGAGGACGGGTTCTGGTTCTGCTCTGGTTCTGGTTCCGGTTCTGGACCCACTCGTAAATGGCGGTGAGGAGCCTCTTGGTTTCCGGTTCTCCGTCTCCGATGGCGACCTTAAAGAGGCGGGTTCCCTCCACGCTGTCGTCAGGAAGCCGGGCGCTGGTCAGGTACCAGAACCGCATCAGGATGCTGACGAACTTCCTGCCTGCAGATAAACGGGGCGGAACCGCCATGAGAAAAGGTTCTAGAGGTTCTACTGATCAGAACCAGACCTTTGGTTCTGATTAGAACCTCCAGCCAGTTCAGAGGAGCGTCTGAATCGGACCGGGCTGAGAGCGGTTCTGGTCGTACCGTCGTCGTCGTAGAAGATGCCCACGTCGCCGGGCGTGCTGTACATGATCTGGTCCGGTTCTGCTGACAGCGCCTCCTGGTGGTCAGACGGCAGAGCGCTGCATTTCTCCTCCAGCTTCCCGATCAGCTGCAGGAGGAACAGGAGCAACTGTGAGCTGCTGGTTCTGACCCGCTCCAATCGGACCTCCTGCTGCTCAAACTCACGTCTTTGGCCACCAGTCCGTCCAGATCTTCAAAGCGACACCGAGACAGAAGGTTGGAGACATGAGAGAAGGCCTGCAGGGGGCGACAGAGTCCACATGACCACCGAGCAGAACCACCGAGCAGAACCACCAGCAGAACCACCGAGCAGAACCACAGCAGAACCACCAGCAGAACCACAGCAGAACCACAGCAGAACCTGCAGCAGAACCACGGCAGAACCACCAGCAGAACCACAGCAGAACACCTAAAGCAGCAGCAGCTGGAAACATTGACCTTTAGCTGCTGAACATCAACCAATGAGAGGAGCTGATCTGGGAGCTGGCAGGGAGTCAGACGCAGCACTGCTGATGCAGAGCGCTATGATCACTCCTCTGAAACAGTTTATTAACGCCTAAATTAACTTCAAATGTAGAAACCTGCCGGCAGAATATGTTGGCTTTTATTATCCTGCTGCCTGCAGTTTGTAGCACAGACCTGAAAAACGCTAACATCTACTTCCAGCCGCCACCAACAGGAGGGGAAAACCCCCAAGAGGCGAGCGGGCCTGAGGCAGCTGCTGCTGGGGATTCCCAGTGACAGCGCAGCGCCGGTATGTGGGGGTCTGAGCGGCTCCCACAGAGAAATAATCTTTGAAGGCAGGATGGTAATCTGGATGAACTGACTGCACAGACCATGTTTTCAGGAGGACTTTCTCACTTCAACAGAGATTCTAACTACTTTCTACCCGCTGATCACAGTAGTGGGTAAAAAAAAGGGGGGGGGGGGGGGGGCTGCAGGATGCTGCTGTTAAACAATCCAACCTTAGATTAATCCCAGATTAACCCCAGTTTAACCCAGGCTCCTACAGGACCTGCTTGGCTCCCTCCATGAACTCCTCGATGCTGAACTCTTTATCAAAGTAGGTTCTGATCAGGAAGTAGTAGATCCGGGTCCGGAACCAGATGAACGGGTTGGGAATTCCGACCACAACGACCTTCTGCTGGTTCCGGTTCCGGTCCGAACTGTAGGACCGTTCGGCCCGGAGGTTACCGGTCCGGACCAGACAGCAGCGGTGACCCAGAACCAGGTTCCGGGCTAAAACGAACCGAGCCAGAACCCCTGAGGAGGGCAGCCGAGAAAAACACCTGAACAGGACCGGCACCATCTTTACGGTCCGCCGCTTTTCTGATTCCGGCTGGAAACAAGATGGTGGGACCGAAAAACCCGCAGGAATAAAAACCTTCATTTATTGAACAAAAAAAATATTTATTTACTTTTTAAAGAAGGAATCTCCACTTTTTTTTCTTACATAAAAAAGAGAAAACAACATATATTATATAAAGGAGATTATTAACTATTGCAAGGCAACAGAAATAAATGAATAAATAAACAGTAATATTAAAACCAATGGAAAAATAGAAAACTTTAAATAATTTAAAAGAAACAGCCTCATTCTGCAACAAGACACTTCCTTACATCTAATTAACTTTAGCATTTTACTGAATCAAAAACATTTTGACACGTCAACATAGTTTATGTTTGTCGGTTAACAGAGATAAAGATGAATAGAAGATTTGGAGTTAATTTTTGAAACTTATCAATGAAGTTTTTCTATTTTCCATTTTGCATCCATGCGTTGATATCCTCCCATATTTAGAACAATATTGACCACATCGGATAAATCCTGCAGAATTAATTTCTTCTCTGTTAATATTAAAATGTTAGATGATCTGTTCTGTTAATGAACCAAATAAGCAGATTCTGCCTAAAGCGACACGAATAGAAAATGTTAAAAAGTTTCTGGCATCAACTTTAAATCCTAAACTTTTCCTGAGAGTTTCTGCTGTTGGATAATAATTATAATCGTTTTATTTTGTATTTCTTTTACTTTTAGTGGAATTGGACATTTTAAATATTTAAAATATTTTTCTGTTATTGGAATCATTAATTATACACATTTTTATCATTGCAGTAAAATGATGAAAGGTTTTAAATTTAAATGCTTTCTCTATAAAATGATTGTTACATTTTTTTAATCTCTAATTGCTGAAGTTTTAGTTCTGGAAAGACTGATTGTCTGTTTGACGGAGAGAATTTGCTTCGTATTAAAAGCAGCAGGTATTATTTTCATACTTTGTTAAATTCTGTGAACAAACAGCTGGTTTCAAATTTTTCTTTAAAGATGTTAAAATGTTAGAAATTTCCAGGCTCATCCATTAGATCAGTAAGACTAACACTTTATTTTTCAAACCAAGCTTCTTTAAATATATTTCTCCTGTTTATCATTATAGTTCTGATGTTCCAACCTGTGGAGTAAAATTATGTGAAAATAATCATCGTCCAAAAGTTTAAAATCTGTTTATGAACTTCAGATCATCTGACTGGCAGTTTCCTCATTTATATTTTATTATTATTTATATAATATAATCACATTTCAGGACGGATTCCAACCCTCCGACTTTCTTAAAAATATTTTTAGGAGATGAAACCAGATGGATTCTTTCTGACATAAAAGTTTTTATCCAGTTTATTTTTAAAACTTCTGCCATCGATTCTAAATCTAAAGTGTTTTCTGACCTTTTTCATGATCTTTGAAATCTTTGTGATTTTATAACATGATGCATTTTGTTTCTCCATATAAAGTTGTTTATTATAGAATTTCTTGATGTTTTTTGGAGACATTGAGTTAAAATGATAAATCAAATTTCATTCTGTAAAAATTCAAAATCAATCCACCTGACTTGGTTTCCAAGGTTTGGAGACGTTTCTCTTCCAGGAAGCTTTCTCAGTTCTAATGTCTGAATGTCGGTGAGTTTGAGTCTTTATAGACGAAGCCTTGAATCGCCTGGAAACCTGCGAATGGTAACTGATGAATGGAAACGTTTCCATGTTTCCAGGCGATATAAGGCTTCGTCTACATGGTTTAAACCTGAGTTCAGTGCTAAATCTAGACTGGATCTTTGGTTGGTGTCAGAAAATAAGCATTTTGTTTCCAAAGTTAACATTTCTGCTGCAGCATTAACAGATCACTGCATGGTTACCCTGACTAAATTCAAACTAAATAACAGAAAACAATATAATATATTAATGAAAGCTCTTCCTCAGCCTCTGATCATAATGTCAACCTGCTGCTAATCCGTGTCCAGGTTAAACTTCCCTCTCTGTTATTCAGTCTGTTACTGATAGAAAACTGACCAACTATGTTTGTTTTTCAGGGAATTTCATCCCACAGGAACTTTATCTCCAAACATTTTCCAAAAGAGAAAACTGTGGAATAAATATCTACAGTTTCCTGTTGCTCCAAAGGTTAAAGAAGTCATTTCAAAATAATCGCTGACATTTATCCTTCCAGGGAATTTCTGAGGCTCCGTTTTGGTTTTTAAAGAAAATGATCGAACCTTCTGTGAAACTGAAACTGTTGGTCGCCTGTTTTAAGACTGTCTGTACGGGAAAGATTTCTGCTTCTGGTGTTCATCTGAATGTGATTCTCCTTCTCATTTCAATCACTTAAATTTATGAATAAAATTGGTATAAAAATTATATTTTATACATTTTGTAAATGACCGTAAACTCAATGTAAACCCCTAGCTATTATTATTTTATGTTTATTTTATTATTTTATTTACCTTCTATGTCTTGTCTTTCTTAAAGTTATTCTTTCACCTATAATTGTCCAATGTTTCTCCAACTGTTGTATATCTATGCTTGATTCATTCTGTAATGTTAGATGGAATTACCAATAAATGAATAAATCAATAAAAGCTGCCGCCTTCAGATTCTCTAACACCAATCAGTTCCTCTGCGGGAGTCAGGGACGGAAACAATGTAACACCACCGGAAGGTCCGACCCCACAGCTTCCGGAAGAGAAAAATCGGCCTGAATGAGTTGAGATGGATCTGCAGGAAAATGTGGCGGTGCCTGTTTGGACCGGAGCGGACCGGGAGGTGTTTCTGGAGCAGGTTTATCCCGCGGTAAGAGGAAACCCACAGGAAGCAAATATCAGCGGAACCATTTTCAGTGGAACACCCTCCCTCTGCAGGAGCAAACAGAACACAGCAGCTAGAACCTCAGAACCAGCAGAACACCAGCTGCATGGTCCTAAAACCCGCCAGCTGCTGGGGAGGACATGCAGCCGACATTCTCCAGGATGTAGAAATGTTAATAGAATAGACATCCATTATCTGTTCAGGTTGTGTCCCTCTCTCTTCTTGTCCCTTTCTTCTTGTTTTCCTCTCTATGTTTTGTACTCAGCTGACTTTTCATGCTGTCTCTAAAAGAATGAAAAAAGATTTTTTCCAAGCACTAAGCTTTCCCTTAGCTGATTGCTCCTCCTTCCTGTATGTTTCCAAAAAGGCCAAAGTAAATAACCCAGAGTCCTTCTTTCACTGTAGACAAGCCATGATCTTCTTATCTACTGTTCTCCATTTTTCATTTGATGAAATAATAGCTGCATGAATCATGACAGCAGACAAGATAGAGGAGAGCAGGAGGAGGCGGGGTTAGACAAGCTACTGCTCTGAGAGCAGAGTTCGCTGCTTTTAGATGTTGTCTCCAAAGTCTCCAGTAGCAGAAAAAAGTCTCTAGATTTGGCGCTAGGAGCTTAATGTTATCGGCGTTCTGATGGAGTTTTAATTAAAGGATTTATATCTAAAACATGATTAATGTGCAGAAATAAGGAATAGTTTTATGAACCATACATGGAAACAGTTCTTTGGGGCCCCCAGGAACCTGCTCCCAGGGTGCTTCCACACGGTGGGGTCTGATCTTTGTGGATCTGCTCCACAGCTGTTCCACCATCCTGGACTTTGACTGGTCCGTTCCCTTTAGGTTCTTCTGCAGATTAGCTTCTTGGTTATTCCAGGTGAGGCAGCGGTGAGGCTGGAGTAGGAGAACATCAGGTGTGTGCTCCTCCTTCCTGGCAGGACAGACCCAGGGTGTCCATAAGGAGACGGCAGGACCAGTGAAGGTTTAAAGCTGAACGAGGTGGAGCCTCAGGTCCGATCTTCTTCTCTGGGGAAGGACCTTCTGACAGCTCCATCAGCAGCTGCCTGTCTCAGGCTGATGTTCTACCACCTCCATGTTTTGTCCTCTAAGGACTGTCCTTTGTGTCTCACAGCGCAGACTTGGCCGGTCCTCAGAAGTAGCCTGGGGCCCTGTGTGAGACAGGTGGGCGACTGTATCTGGAGATGATGATGAGGTGGCCGGGGAGGGTGAAGGTCCATGTCTCCCAGGGGTGCGCACTCCAGATGGACTTCCTGAGCAAAACTTTTGTCTACACAGGTGAGCTAAGCAGACAGCTTCTGTGCACAGGAATCCCTTTTAGATGTTCACCTATAATCTTCTGGATGTCCCTCGCAGTGTCCCCTGATCTTCTGGATGTCCCTCATGATGTCCTGATCTTCTGGATGTCTCTCATGATGTCCTGATGATCTGCTGGATATTAAACAGGACTCTTACCCGTTTTGGGAATTTGTCAAGAAGAGCATCTGAAACCAAACACTCTGATTTCTTCTGAGTGAGGGGTGGAGTCTCAGTTCCCGGTCTCTGAGCGTTCTATCTTAGGGTTTCTGGATTTTATGTTAGGGTTTTTGGACGTTCAGTCTTAGGTTCTCTGGACGTTCTGTCTTAGGTTCTCTGGACGTTCAGTCTTAGGGTCTCTGGACGTTCAGTCTTAGGGTCTCTGGACGTTCTGTCTTAGGTTCTCTGGACGTTCTGTCTTAGGTTCTCTGGACGTTCTGTCTTAGGGTCTCTGGACGTTCTGTCTTAGGTTCTCTGGACGTTCAGTCTTAGGGTCTCTGGACGTTCAGTCTTAGGGTCTCTGGACGTTCTGTCTTAGGTTCTCTGGACGTTCAGTCTTAGGGTCTCTGGACGTTCAGTCTTAGGGTCTCTGGACGTTCTGTCTTAGGTTCTCTGGACGTTCAGTCTTAGGGTCTCTGGACGTTCAGTCTTAGGGTCTCTGGACGCTCAGTCTTAGGGTCTCTGGACGCTTCTGTCCCAGGTCTCTGGGAAGCTCAGCCCAGGGCTCCTGGACGCTCAGTCTTAAGGTCTCTGGACGTTCTGTCTCCAGGCTTCTCTGGACGTTCAGCTCCCAGGGTCTCTGGACGTTCAGTCTTAGGGTCTCTGGACGTTCAGTCCCAGGGTCTCTGGACGTTCAGCTCTTAGGGTCTCTGGACGTTCTGTCTTAGTCTCTGGACGCTCTGTCTTAGGGTCTCTCGGACGCTTGTCTTAGTCTCTGGACGCTTCAGCGTCCTAGGGGTCTCTGGACGCTCAGTCTTAGGTCTCTGGACGTTCAGTCTTAGGGTCTCTGGACGTTCAGTCTTAGGTCTCATGGACGCCTCTGTCTTAGGTTCTCTGGACGTTTCTGTCTTAGTCTCTGGACGTTCAGTCTTAGGGTCTCTGGACGTTCAGTCTTAGTCTCTGGACGGTTCTGTCTTAGGGTCTCTGGACGTTCTGTCTTAGGTTCTCTGGACGTCCTGGACTTGGATGTCCTGGACGCTCTCTGGACGTTCAGTCTTAGGGCCTATGGACGTTCTGTCTTAGGTTCTCTGGACGTTCAGTCTTAGGGTCTCTGGACGTTCAGTCTTAGGGCCTATGGACGTTCTGTCTTAGGGTCTCTGGATGTTCTGTCTTAGGGCCTATGGACGTTCTGTCTTAGGGTCTATGGACGTTCAGTCTTAGGGCCTATGGACGTTCTGTCTTAGGGTCTATGGACGTTCTGTCTTAGGGTCTCTGGATGTTCTGTCTTAGGGTCTATGGATGTTCTGTCTTAGGGTCTCTGGACGTTCTCTTTTCTAAACTGTCTTCCTTCCAGGATGAGAGCTACTACCTTCGCTCCCTGGGAGACGACGTTCGTAAGGTCAGACATTCACAGTCCGACTTGTGTTTACTCAAAATGGTTTGAAGAACTCTTCCAATAGTTCCTGATGTTCTGGTTTCAGTCCAACCCTTCTTTGTCCACAGGAACCGGCTGTCCTGAGCAAACAGTTCCCGGACCTGGCAGAGGACTTCCACATCCCCCCATTCTTTGAGCCCAACCAGTTCTTCTCCAGCGTTTTCCGGATCAGCTCCTGTGGACTGCAGCTTTGGACACACTATGACGTAAGTTCTGGTGTTGGGTGGACCCGGTTCTGTTAGCGTTCTAAGTGCTGCTGTCATGAGATGTTTGAAAACGCTCTGGTCTCCCCCTGAAGGTGATGGACAACCTGCTGGCTCAGGTCACAGGAAGGAAGAGGGTGGTTCTGTTCAGCCCCCAGGATGCATTGCACCTCTACCTGAACGGTGAGACCCCATCAGTGATCCGTGTTCCGCTCTGAGGGAACGGTTCAGTCACATGGTTCATGATCGGACCCAGCAGGTGATAAGTCCGAGGTTCTGGACGTCGACGCTCCTGATCTGAAACGGTTTCCTGAGTTTGTTAAAGCGAGAAGATACGACTGCGTCCTGCAGCCTGGAGACCTGCTCTTCATTCCTGGTAGGAAGATCAGAACATCCAGCAGCTCTGAGCAGAACCCGCCTCACTCTGTCCTGTTTCCTCAGCGCTGTGGTTCCATAACACGCGGGCCCTTCAGTTTGGAGTCGGCGTCAACGTCTTCTGGCGCCACCTACCTGCGGACAGCTACGACAGGAAGGACCCGTATGGAAACAAAGACCCGCTGGCGGCTGCTCGAGCTCTGCAGACCCTAGAGAAGGCTCTGGGCGCTTTGGAGCAGCTCCCGGCGGATTACAGGGACTTCTACGGCCGGCGGATGGTCCAACGCATCACAGCCCGCACCCAGAGACGCATGGAAGATCTGTGAGGACGAGTTCTATGGCCGGCGGATGGTCCAACGCATCACAGCCCGCACCCAGAGACGCATGGAAGATCTGTGAGGCCAAGTCCGACAGACATGATGTTTATTTCTGTGGCACAAAGTGCAGCGTCCACACGGACGCCGCGCCGTGTCCACACAGGACCACCGTGTCCAGACAGACGCCACGCTTCTGTTCAGCCCTGTTTACGATTGAAATGGAAATAAACTGTTTTCATGGAAACATTTAATGCCATCTTTCTCAAATCTAATTTTATCAAAATTCTGAGCTACAAAGAATAAAACATTTAAAATGGTAACTTTCCTGTTTGTCTGAAGTATTGATAAGATGGATACAAACATGACAGAACTGCGATGCTCATTCTGGGAAATATTAATGAACGTTTCCGTTTTGCAAAGATTATTTAGTGTTAGCAGGAAAATCCGCCTCCTCTGCCTCCAGGGTTCAGTGGAACGTTCAAAGTCTGTAGCTCTAAAGGGTCACCATAACCCCCATGCTGGTTCAGCTGGTGCTGAACTGGATTAGCTTCACTGACGTAGACTGCTGCACCTCTAAATGCACGTTGTGAGCGGTATCACAGATCCTTCCTCCCAGCAGCTGGAAGACTCTAGAACCACCACTGTTCCCAGTAACCTCAACCAGTTCTTCCATTCATGCTGATTCTGCTCTGTTTCTACCTCAGTCAGTTAAATAACCTGCTGCTGTCATTCTGCACATCTCTGATGTTGCTGCTATTTTCAAATTACTGTAAAAATGTCCATAGCTGGATATTGGTTATTTATTCCCCCATTTTTAGTATTGTTAAAACACTTTTACAGCTAATTTTATCGTCTATCTTTTAATTCTTCACCATTATTTTATTCGTAGACTTTTTTCTAAGGTCCACATTTTTTCTATAATCTTTTTGCTGCTGAAAGCAGAATTTCCCCATTTTTGGGACAATGAAGGGATTTTTTCTTCTATAGGACTACAGACAGCATGTTAGCATGTTAGCATCAACAGCTAATGTCTGAAAATGTTTTAAGTTTTTCCAGACGTTACAGAGATGATCAGATCTGCTGCTAACATTTTAATTAGCTAAAATCTGGAATATTTTCCACATAATTTAGTTTCATCATGTTCAATAATTATTTGAATAAAACTTTATTTGTAAAGTTTTGCTTTTGGCTAATGCCTTTATGCTAATGTTAGCATATTGTTTAAGCTTTGGCTAATATTAGAATAACCGCTAGGTTTAGCTTATCTGAGCTAACATGCTAATATCAATACTTCAATTGCTGCCTGTAGCAAAGCTACTGTTAGCTTCTCAGGGATCCAGAGGCTTCAACATTTTAAACATTAACCCTTTAATATAAATGCTTTAGCTCGCTAAAACGCTTCAAAGGGTTCAGTAGCGTCCAACGCTAACGTTAGCTCATTGCTACAGATCAGCGGTTGTTTCTGCGTTCAGGTACAACAGCAGCAGAATGTGTCACAGAGATATTTTATTGCACAAAGGTTACAGTTCTCCATGTTAAAGCTTTGTAAACAGTGAGCAGCTTCTCCCCAGTGTTTGGTTCTCCTGCTAACACCTCCTGAACGTCTCTGTGGGTTCCTCTGTGTTCCTCCGTGTTCTAACAGCGTGTACTAGAGCCAACCAGTGACAGACTACATGAAGCAGGAAGAAGCTGGAACCTGTGGCAGAACCTCAGCTGACCTCCGGTGGACCGTCAGTGAACCAACAGGGACCAATGGAGGTTCTAGAAGGTCAGGAACCTTCCAGGAGGTCAAGTTCTTCTAAAACAGTTTAGATTCAGGTGAAAATGAGGGAACAGTCAGTGAGACGCGGCACGTAGGACCCGAATCTGAACTCTGAAGCAGCAGAACAAGGCAGTCCTGCTGGACCAGTTACACACTGGGTCGTCCGGGTCCTTGTCCCTTCCGGGTCCTTGTCCCATCTGGGTTTCGTGTTCCGTTCAGGGTCCATGTCCCGTCCAGGTCCGTTTTTTTTTCAGGGTCCGTGTTCGTCTGGGGTCAGTTTGCCCAGTCCGGTTCCGTTTCCCGTCGGGTCCGTGTTCCGTCTGTGGTCCGTGTCCCGTCTGGGTCCGTGTTCCGTTCAGGGTCTGTGTCCCGTCCGGGTCCGTGTTCCGTCTGGGACCGTGTTCCGTCTGGGTCTGTGTTCGGTTCAGGTTCTGTGTCCCGTTCAGGGTCCGTGTTCCGTCTGGGTCCGTGTTCCATTCAGGGTCTGTGTCCCGTCCAGGTCCGTGTCCCGTCCAGGTCCGTGTTCTGTTCAGGGTCCGTGTCCCGTCGTGGTCCGTGTTCCGTCTGGGTCCGTGTCCCGTCGGTGTCCGTGTTCCGTCCTGGTCAGTGTTCCGCTGGGGTCCGTGTTCCGTTCAGGGTCCGTGTCCTGTCCGGGTCCGTGTTCCGTCCGGGTCCGTGTTCCGTCCGGGTCCGTGTTCCGTCCGGGTCCGTGTTCCGCTGGTGTCCGTGTCCCGTCGGGGTCCGTGTCCCATCATGTTCCGTGTCCCGCCTGTGTTCTGCGGCGTGCGCGGGGCTGAGCAAAGTTCCCTCTGTAGGTAGAGAATGGCACGTTGGGGGAGAAACGCGGTGCGGACTAGGTTGGACTTCTGTGGAGGCAGAATCGGTTCTGACCCGAATCGGACGGGTTCTGTTACGGAGTCTGAGCCATGCCGCGGCTGGACTTCATCTTCTCCAGTCTTTTGTTCAGGTGGCTGTTGTTGGACTCCAGCTCCTCGATCTTATCCAGCGCCGTCCGCAGCTGTTGGATCAGAAACATCAGAACTTTTCCAGAACCATCAGAACTTTCCCAGAACCGAGCGTTACCTCTCTCTGCAGTTTGCGTTTCTCGGCCTTCAGTTCGTCCTCCACCTTGAGTGGGTGCTCTGCAGCATATCTGTAACGCGTCACATGACCCTCCAGTCTGGTCACCTGAGGACCGACAGAGACTCGGATGTTTGGACAGAAGCTGCAGGTCAGAGGAGTGAATACTTTAGTAACGGGTGTCTGGCTCACGTTTTGCTCCAAGGCCGTGACTTCTTGCTCGGCCTTCACCAGTTTGAACTTCAGGTCGTTTATCTGGCGGTTGGAGTCTCCTGGAAAGATAAGGAGCTGTTAGTGTGAGAAGGTGGAGGAACCCAGACGCTTCTGCTCCACCTACTCTGTAACTCCATGATGTTTGGGTCGCTGCCGTTTTCTGCCGGGTCACCATCTGGACTGGAGGAGCTTTCTGAGCCGTTCTTCTGGCTCTTCACTTCCAGCTGGTTCTTTAGTTTCTTTATCTGTAGGAGAACAGCATCAGAACCTCCACCTGAGAACATCAGAACCTCCACCTGAGAGCATCAGAACCTCCACCTTAGAACATCTGGCCACCTTCAGGAGAAACTCACCTGCTCGATCATTCGCTCTCGCTCGTCCACCAGCTTCCTCAGACGGATCTCTGAAACGCAGAACTCACGCCGTTAATCTGAGCAGCAATCAGCAGCTTTTCTTTCCAACTGATCCGGTCATCAGCTGAAGGATCTTCATCAGGAGAGGAAGAGGAGAAACCTCCACCTTTGGTTGGAGTGACATCTTCAGATTTCGACTTCACGATGCTTTTAGGCTGATCACACATTTCAGAGACCTTCTGCTGGGACAGTAAGCAGACAGTGAGGCGGAGGTCTTCCTCCAAACTGGACCAGGGTCACTTATTACCTTCAGTCACAGAGAGATGGAGAAACATCTCCAAAGGTCTCCTTTAAAGTTTCCATGGCAACCATCAGCTGACCAACAAACAAACTCTGCTTTTCTGCCACGCCACGCCTGAATGGCGGAGGAGCAACCTCCTGAGGGGCGGGAGGAGGGACCTCCTCAGGAGCGGGAGGAGCGACCTCCTCAGGGGCAGGAGAAGGGACCTCCTCAGGAGCAGGAGGAGAGGGAGCCTCCTCAGGAGCGGGGAGGAGGGATCTCTCCTCAGGAGCGGGAGGAGGGACCTCCTCGGAAGCAAGTGAGGCAGCGATGGCCTAAAGATTGAGACCCCTATCCTAAAAGATCTAGAATGTTCTGAGGATCCTCTCCTGTTAGAGTGGCCAGTTGTGAGTTCCAGTAGGGGCCAGTGTAGGTCTGAGTAGGCCAGAGTGGTTCCAGTAGGGGCCAAAGTGGTTCCAGTTCCAGTACTAGGGGCCAAAGTGGTTCCAGTAGGGGCCAAAGTGGTTCCAGTAGGGGCCAAAGTGGTTCCAGTAGCAGGCCAGAGTGGTTCCAATGACCCGCAGATTAGATCCAGTAGGGGGCCAAAGGAATGTGGTTCCAGCTGAGGGGCCAGAGTGGTTCCAGTAGGGGCCAAAGTGGTTCCAGTAGGGGCCATGTGGCCCCAACCACTTTTCAACCAACCAGCCAAACCAGCAGCAGTCCCATCTGAACACCAATGACCTGATTAGATCCAGTCTGTGGTGCTCTTGGTTGGCCCTACTGGAACCCACTCTTGGCCCCTACTGGAACCACTCTGGCCCCTACTGGAACCACTTTGGCCACCTACTGGAACCACTCTCTGGCCACTACTGGAACCACTTTGGCCACTACTGGAACCACTCTGGCCCTACTGGAACCACTTCCTGGAACTCATTGAACTACTTTGGCCTTCCTACTGGAACCACTTTGGCCACTACTGGGAACCACTCTGGCCCCTACTGAAAACCACTTTGGCCCCTACTGGAACCACTCTGGCCACTACTGGAACCACTTTGGCCCCTACTGGAACCACTCTGGCCCCTGGAACCACTTTGGCCACTGGAACCACTTTGGCCCCTACTGGAACCACTTTGGCTCCCACTACTGGAACCACTCTGGCCACTACTGGAACCACTGGCCACTACTGGAACCCCCTACTGGAACCACTCTGGCCACTACTGGAACCACTTTGCCTCCCCTGCACGGAACCACTTTACTCCTGGAACCACTCTGCCCCTTGCCACTACTGGAAACTATACCTTTTGCCCCTACTGGAACCACTTTGGCCACTACTGGAACCACTTTGGCCACTACTGGAACCACTCTGGCCCCTACTGGAACCACTCTGGCCACTACTGGAACCACTTTGGCCCCTACTGGAACCACTCTGGCCACTACTGGAACCACT